>JBAMAX010004085.1:0-34674 GCA_037043745.1 Chymomyza amoena | reverse complement strand
AATTAGAACTTTTAATTTATTTTATTTCTCCAAGTGTAGGCAATGCCAGAGCCACAACCTACTGCTGGGCGTTTGCTCTCAGCATGTTAACGACTATTTCAACAATGCATATAAATATATAAATGGACAAAAATAAAACATAATCAAATAATTATGTTTTAAAATAAAATAAAACATGGTTGTGGTTGGTTCTGCTTCTGTGGGAAGGGAAGACCTTTCCGTATAAGCCAATTAATGATATTGTAAAATCGCTTAGATTTTAACCGCCAATGTAGCTGCAACCGTATGCCGCATCCGCACAAACACACACAGATACATTTGCGTACTCACACACCAGATACTCACATCATACGTAAACAGTCGCCGATAGTCATGCATACAAGAGAAAGGCGGTGCAGCTACGGAAACAGCGCGCAGTTTCTGTGTTGGATAAAAGTTATTTCAAGTCAAGATTTTGTTTACTTCTATATTAAATGCAGAATCACGAAGAACAAGACGTATCTTCAAAATATTGCTCATCGTCTTTCTTTTCAGAAGATTTTGTTTTAATAAATTAATGACTTATTCCAAAAAGCAAAATTCCAGAATTCACACAAATACGAAATTTGTGACTTGTCTTTCTTTGTAATTGGCATATTTCTTAATAGCTCTGAAGCTAGCATAAAAACATTATGACGTCAACAATCGTCATCAATGGTTGTACGGATATGACTAGAAAATAGCTCTCTAAATTTTGGAATGTTTACAAAAATGTGGTCATTAAAAATTTTGTTAGAAAAGTCCCAAAGTCCCCACAATTTCCATATATTTACTTCGCTGTTAGAAATAGAAATTGCATCCTGAGAATTTTACGTGTGTTATCAATGACGAAATTGTTCTGTTCTAATACCTTTGATGATTAAGAAGATCGACTTGTTCAACTGTTTTTATCTCAGTGTATAGAGGGAGATATATCGTGAATTTGATTTCGAAGATATTATGACATCTTTTGCAAGTTATTTACTTATATGTATGATCTAATAATAAAAATGGCAAGAGATTGAAATTTTATGTATGGCAGGGAAATCGTCATTGGGTTCCTTCATGGCCTTTGGGACCGTTGATATTTAAATCTGGCCCTTAGTTCATTAAATAATGCATTTCCCACAAAAGCGAGAGAGCACTTGTTGGTGATTCTGAGCAAGATAGCACTATTGATTTCAAATTAAAATTGATTTGTGATGATTTGTATGACACACACAATAACACAAATATAATATATTGGTTATAAGTAACTTAGGAGCTTTATCAAAAACTAAAAATCATAGAAAAACATTAAAATTATTTCAAAGAACTTAGAGTTCACGGAATTTGATATGATTTTCACAATATTTTGGGCGAGCAGACACAGCACCTATATTAGATGTAGACAATAGACAGATAAAAATTCCAAAACACAAATAAATCAAAATAATATTGGTAATAACATAACTGTTTCATATCTCTGCAGAGAACACGACAGTTGTACTTACATACACCTATATAGTATATACATACACATAGATACATAGATATTAATTAAGATATTAATATTGGAAAATCAACAAATTACACGAATTATTCTACAAAGTGCACCATAAACATTGCATACTTTTCGGCGCTACCAAGTCACTCGGGCTAGTATTGACGCGCCCACTCCATAGGCCTAATGCTAATAAAATTATAGTGCCAACCTGACAGTCCTGACAAAGACAGCTAGAGCTGGAGAAGGAAGCAACAAGACCAACACCAATAGACAAAGTTAAATAAATCAGAACAAAAAAATAAAGAACTGACAGACAAGCAAAGCAATAGATAATATCTAAGGGTTCAGGTCTATGGAACAGGTTTTTATGTATGTTGGGATGTTATGGATATGGTAGTGCCATAAAAAATGTTAATGGCATGATACAATTTCCGCACCAAGCTCTTTCTATGTATATATATATATATATATATATAAATTCCTCTAACTCCGGGTGGAGCGTAAGGCCAAAAGTTCTTTCTATATAAACACATAAAAACTTTGCATGATAGCAGACAATACTTTGATGGGAAATGCAGCTCACTGACTGACGGTCTGACTACTTACACCTAGACCTTCTAGGTTCTGGGTCCAAAATATATGCTCATTAAATGTCCCGTACACGAAATCGAATGTTTTACTTATGCACTATTCATTATACTCTATTAAAGTGTATATACGTTGCACAAAATGATGAGACTTTTAAATAAAATTACCCATATCTGTGATTAATCAAGTTCAATGTATCAAATTGTTGTCAACTATCGAAAATCGAGTGCAAGCGATTACAGTTGATATATTTTTGTTGCTTTGAATTCACAACAGTTTCAAACAGTGCACTATGGTCCGGAATTCGATTATTTTGGCATAAACTCAAAATTTTTATGTCAATATATCGTACTTTAGCAATTATTTTCTAAAAGTAAATTGATCATATAAATTAGAAACAAACAAAAAACTGACCGAAAGCTTCACTTGAGCTTTTTATGAGCTTTTAAAAGTTCAGTATTGATCAGCTGATTGCGAGAAGGCAATTCGCGCCAAATTATTTGTTTACTTTTGCACATGATACGATTGTCAATACGCATCCACAAATTATAGTAAAATATGGAAAATAAAGGTCAAGGTATGTAGTTTTTAATGTATGTTTTTAATATATGTGTAGTTATAGAGTTTTTGTGTTGTGCAACATCCAATTTATGTGTATTTTTACAGAAAATTCTAACATGTCCCCTGTGTTTCGTGGAGTATAACTAATTTTCTGACAATTTCTGACAAAAGTTAAAAACGCCAGTTTGTACCTTTAACTATTGTTTTTGACGGCAAAATAATATATTTTGCCCGTTTTTGTTCGTTTTCTAATAATCTGATTTTATATAGTCAAGTTCGAGTTCAGACATAGCGACCTCATACACATTTGGAGCGGTAACAATCGACAAATAAATTACGTTTATGATTACGTTTATTCCACAATCAACAATAACCATCTGGAATTAAAAAAGAAAGAACAGATTGACAAAAAAATAGGTAATTTTGAATTATTCATTAAAAGAAAACTGCCCGAGTGTAACAGACAGTTAGATCGATTTATGTCCAAACATACTAAGTGGATGGCTTCTAAAATTACAATTTTTGTTAATGAGTGGGAAAACTGTAAGACACCACAGAAAGTGGGACGCCGAAACTTATCTTACCCAAATGCAGGAGCAAGATTGAAAAGGTAACTGGCATCCGAACTGGCAAGTGAAAGTGATAATGACACAAATCTTTTGATTCATGCAGCAACTGTATCTGCTAAAAAAGAAGGCAAGAGTGACGTTGCCTTTGTTCTTAAAGAAACCTTAACAAAACCTGAATTTCTAACCGAATCGAAGATGCAATTTCAATGGCAAAAACCAACTCCTCTTTCACCAGATGAAGCTCTAGCTTATCTCCTGGAAAACACGTTAACAAAACAGCAATATATAAGCACCAGGCTTTTGAATAAAAGTCATAATAGCGACATATATCCGCCGTATAATGAAGTGCTTGAAGCAAAATTACAGTGCCGACCAGAGGGTATAGAGGTAAAGGAAACTACTGCTCAAGTGCTATTACAAAATCTTTTGGATCACACTGCGCAAAGATTAATAAAGTTGCAATCGGATGTTTTCAAGCAATTTCCAGATATCTTCAAAATCAAATTAATTTGCAGCTACGGTTTTGATGGGACAACTGGTCATAGTGCTTACAAGCAGAAATTTGAAACTGAAACACCTGGCACAGAAATTTGTGATCAATCTTTATTTGTAACTTCTGTCATACCCATACAAATTATAAACTCGTTTAATCGGCATATCTGGATCAACAAAGCACCGCAGTCCATTCGATTTTGCAGGCCGCTAAAAATTGAGTTGATAAAAGAAACTGCTTCCCACATAATGATGGAAAAAAATCAGTTAGATATTCAAATTAATAATCTTAGGTCGTTTGCTTATAGATATGATGAAACTCGTGATATCGAAGTTACTTATGAAATGCATATGACACTCATAGATGGAAAAGTCCTAAACGTATTAACAGACACTAAATCTACTCAGTGTTGTCCGATCTGAGGAGTCAAACCAACACAAATATTGAAAATTACAAATTTTAGTTCAGAAACCTTTGCACCAAAAATAAAATCTTTACAATTTGGGGTAAGTCCACTACATGCTTGGATCCGGTTTTTTGAATTTGTCTTAAATGTATCATACAGAGCTGAGATAAAAAAGTGGCATATAAAAGGAGATGACAAAGCTAAAATGAATATTCGAAAAAAATATATTCAGGAGGAGATTTGGAGAGAAATGGGCCTACGAGTAAGCATGCCGAAACAGAATGGCTGCGGCAATACCAATGATGGTAATACGGCAAGAAGAGCTTTCGCAAGTAGCAAATTCTCGTCGATAACCAACTTCGATGAAAATATTTTAAAAAAGTTTCACATTATATTAATAGCAATTTCATCAAACTATTATATAAATTCCGACAAATTTCGTTCTTTTTGCGATACAACTTTTCAATTATATATGCAAACATATCCTTGGTACCCCATGTCACCAACGATCCATAAAGTACTGGTCCATGGGTTTCAAATCAATAATTCGGCGTTGGTTCCACTTGGATGCCTAGGCGAAAATGCGAGTGAAGCCCGTAATAAATTTTACAAAAGGGACCGACTATCACATGCCAGGAAAAATAATAGAATCAATACGATGACTGATATTTTCCACAGAGCGATTGATTCCTCGGATCCACTTTTATCAACAATATGTTTAAAAGAAAGAGAGCGGAAAAATAAGAAAAAATCACTTCCGAAGGAAGTAATAAGGCTTTTGGATATACCATCTAATTTTCAACCAGATCCATCAGAACATATATTGGACTCAGATTCTGATTCGAGTTCTGATTCCGAAATTCTTAATGTAGAACTAGAAGAAGAAGAGTTTGATTATTTATAAAACAATATTCATATACCCATTTATTATGTTTGTTAATATTTTATTTTAAAATATAAAAATATCATTTCTGAAGATGAAAACAGTATAGAGCTTTTTTGAATCCTAAGTCATAACAGTAGTTTATATGGGAGGCAAGAGAGGGCGTGGTCGCACGGACTTCAAATTTTGTCTACAAACTATTTATGATTTAAAAATAAAACGTACAAAGTTTCAAGTCTGTAGCTTTATTTTTAGAGTTTATGCCAAAAAAATTGAATTCTGGACCAATGTGCAGTGCTTGCACTAACTATTTTATTTCAGCTTGCTTATAATTCACAACAGGTTTAAGCAGTGATTGCTATAAGATGCATGTTTTACGAAGCTTAATTGTATATTATTTTTTGCTTATTGATTTTGATTTTATAATTTAATTATTTGTAGACCAGTTTATTTAGAGATTTTTTAGAACCAGTGTCGGGAGCAGCAGCTTCCCAATAACATTAATGTCATACCTACCATAAACTCTTAAGCTATGCAACTCATTACTCTTAACTTCCAATAATATAATATATAACTTCTCTCTTTGTACTGCAATAGAACAGTTATTAATTCCCTCTTTTATGCTATGTATGATTCTTGGCAGCGCTGCGGCCCTTGCCTTGCCGTCAGCGTTCCAAGATCAAATCAGTCTATGTTAATCTATTTCTGCATACGGTTGCATAGCTCTGTCGCGAGTACCAGTCACATCGCACTTGCCGTGACAATAAATTAAAGTTTATAACGTTTATAAATTTTACGTGTTTCATTTGACAAAAACAATTAGCTAAAAAATATTAGCTAATCTAACAACCAGAATGTCAATATTTTAGCTTGTTCTAACTATCCTTTTGTTTATTGTTAATAATAATTGGAATTTAAGCGAGATTGTAACAAAAGGTCTATTAGGGGAAGTAAACGATTCAATAATTCTAAAATAAAAATAAAAAACAATTTTTTTTTTCATATTTTATTTACAAACTGTCTTTATAAAGACAATAAGTAACTTAAACAGGTGTATCTCGATCTGTTTTCAGGCTTTCAAATGCGGCCTGCAGTAATTTAAAATTCCTTCATGTGCTCGAATTCTAGATTGGTATAGAAGTGCACTTTGTGAATGGCCAAGGCCTGAGGGAATTGGCTGTGCAGGAGCTGGCAGTATATGGCTCCAGTGCGCAGCTGATCCAGATTTGCAATGATGCAACAAAGAGTCTGGTTGACCCATTTAAATAGCGCAGATATCTTTTTTTGTCATCACGACATTTGCAGCTCGTATTTTGTTCTCCATTTTGTCCAAAAGAATCAAAAAAATAATACAAATTTTGGAAAAAATTTAAAATTTTAATAAATTATTTGAAAAAAAAAGTCACTTAATTTTCTTTGTAGAGTTAAGTTACGTTATTAGATGTTACTCGTAGTAACTGTTCGTATAGACCAACTTATACGAACCCAAATGCTTCAAAAGCGGCTTAAAATGTAAACTATTAAACTCGCCTTAAAAAATGTTAATACAAAAAAATGTTGTTACGACTAATTACAAAAAATCATAAAAATTTGCTTAGCAATTTAATAATCACAAAAGCTATAATGTTTGTGTTTATTAATCTGACAATTTACTTTCGGAAATTTGCTGTTTAAATTTAATGAAAGGTATTTTTCTTTAAAGCGTACATATTGTATATTAAAAAAAAGGAAGTTTTCGTAAGATTAAGATTATGATTTTTAGCAGGATTGCTGCTACTCCTCATTAAAAATATGCTGCGTAAATTTTGCTTGACATAAGGATCTACATCAAAATCCACTACATTCTGTTCCACTGCTGCATCAATATTATATAGATGTTAATTTAAACTATAGCTATGTATATTTTTTTTGGGAATTTTTTTTTTTGTAACGAGGTCTGACCCTTTAACAAATAAAAATAATATATATGTATACATTTCAATTTGCCTGTCGACAGTGAGGTGCGCCCGTATTAAAATTACACTCGTTACTGGCCCTTCGTTCTTTGTGTCAGCCGGGAGGAACGGGCAGCGCTCCAAGCTATAGCTCGCCCTGGAAGTTCTGGTCAGCAGGTCTTCTAACGCTTTTGGTGGGCATTGTCCTTTTTTTGGGGTGGTGAATATTATGTATACAATTTTAAAAGTTTTGTGTGTGGGGTACTGACATCAATATCCCACGCTAAGGGTTGAATGCAATTTGTTCATTTGCTTGTAAATGAAATTTTGCAAACATAATAGCCAAAGTGCCAATGGTTCAGTGGAATGCATGTTCGACTTATAACTTTATGTGTCGAGGTTCGATTCTCAGGCTGGATGTTAAGTTCAAAAATATTCAGGCACGTTCTAGATTTCGATTCCGACAAGAGTTAACTCGTTATGAAAAGTTTGCCTTGTAGCTGTCGAAATGAAAAGTATTTTGCTTTGTTTACTTAAATAAACACATTAATGCCACCAAAATTAATTTTATTTTTAATGTTTTAAGAAAATGTAGATGTGATCGATTCAACGAATCAAGGTAAATTTTTATTATATATTTTTATTACAAAAAATGTCTATTAAAATTGTGTATACATGCAAAACCAAAACGAGTGGAATGAAAGTAAAGTGTTCTGGATTTAGACAAAGAACTTCGAAATGTGTATTGTGTTGTTGAGTTGTCGTGCTGCTCAAGTAAATTCGAAGATCATTTTATTAATGGATGGCTTAAAATATGTATATAAAATAAATTGTACAATATTGGTAAATAAATTAAAAATATTTGTCTCTCAGAAGGATGTTGGCAGAAAGACAAATTAAATTAATAAAGTGGATGTTCGAAAACTTGTGGTAACTCTACAAGTGAACTTATCGATGGTCTGATCAGCTGACAATTGCTTGGAATTTGGCGCACTTTTTAAACAAACAATAATGATCCGCTTTTTTTTAGTAAATTGTAGTAATAAATTTTTGAAGGGGCACAAAATGAAGTGGGATTTTGTTTTGCTATGCTCGCTGATAGTAAAATACGCGCTCTTGTAAGGTTTTATAAGGAGGCAGCGGCAAGACAAAATAAGTATGTATTTCTTGCCGACAACTGTTTTCCCAATGACAATATACTTTCTAGGATATGTATGCAAAATGTTTGGAGCTGTATGGTGCGGGCGGGCAGAGAGCTAACGTCTATCGGCAATGTGCACAATTTCAGCCTCAACCAAGTTAGTCAATTTTCAGTTTTTGAGCCCTTACACCCTTTCAAATCATGTTACTGGTAGGACACTACATAAACGCGTTTGCCTTCACACTAACACATTTATATAAAAAAGGAGTAAAATACGAAAAAGGGTATTTCGCTATCGATTCCATACTGTTGAAAAGTTTTTCGGCGTGTACACACAAACTGCATTCGCTTCCCCGTGCACAAAATGTTTAATGCTCTTGTTTACTGGCTGGTAGAACAAACAGGAAAATCTGAAAATAGAACAGGCATTTTACGAGCGATGCCAATTGATCTCGGCTCTGAACTTCGTTTTTGGTTGCCGGCCATGTTTATATTTTCAGCCTCAGCCAAAATAAAAAGATGAACTTTCTTTTTATTCATTCTTTGTCACAGTGAGTACTGGGCTACGATGACAGTAGCTTAAAATGAATTCGAAAGAACATGTGTAGCCAGCCTTTAGGCCAAAAACCATGAAACCACGCAGAACATCCTTGAAGGCATACATCTCTTATTTTTTTTTGATCGAGCGAAGGACTAATGACGCTTTGTTTTTGTCAGCTTTTCTACACACTCTCTTGGGTTGGCACATATATTTACTCGAGAACTTGAAATCGAGAACAAACCTTATGTTGGTTGAGCAAATTCATCAAGTTCTTTGATTCAACTATGACCAGCTGATGGCAATGATCAATGAATTCATTCTCTTTCTATTGTATTTAGCTAAGTTTTGAAAAATACCTTTATTCTCGTACTTGCGCCCTTGAAGGTCAAAGTTCGAAGACGTCTGAAATGTCTCCATCTATGCGACCTCAGTCGTAATTTCATCTAAATCGCTATAATAGCTCATCGTTTCTAGATACAAAGATTTTATGAGGAAATGTTTAAAGATGTATGATTAGGATTTTAGGCGCTTTGAATATTTAGTAGATTGAGTCTAATCTATTTGTAAAGTTTGCTTTTGTAATAATTATGGAAGTCCGTAAATATGAATCTAATGAATCATTAAACCCTTTTTATTTTATGATTTCGAAAGGATATTTTATGGCATTTATTTTTCAAAAATAATCTCGTTCAAATGTTGGCCGCAACTGTGTTTTAAATGGTCCATCCTGAAGGTCCAATTTTCCATGACTCGTTCAAGCACTGGTACACTGGTATTTGGCCAATAACACGAGTAATGTTCGCTTTCAAGGCCTCAATCGTTGCTGGCTTCTATACGTAAACTTTTGACTTTACGTAACTCCAAAGAAAAAAGTCGAGCGGTGTGATATCGCACGATCTTGGCGGCCAAGGTACGGGTCCCCTACGTGAAATTAATCGCTCACCAAATTGACCTCGCAATAGAGCGATTGTTTCATTATATGTAGTTTATGTATATGTATGTGGTATATGTAGTATATAGTACGAGTATATAATCAAACTAAGTGCCACGATTATTAGATAGTACAACATAAAATATTCAAAAAACTAAAAGTACAGACAATATGAAAAGAAAAACTAAATATTAAATTTATAATATATATAATAGGCAGACCTGTTTGTATTTTAACTTTTGAATATATTTTAGCCAGAAAAAGGAATCCAAACATTTTATACAGCTTCGTTTCAAAACCGAATATTTGGTGCTCCCAATTTCATCAAAACAAATTTTTTATGTGGCTTGAAGCTAAATGCTTTGTTTGCGACAGAAATTAAGAGGAATTGGCAAAATAACTTGAAAAGTGTACGCATCTTAAACTGAAATAATTTTTGAAATATTCTTTAATATCTCTGGATTTTACTTATGACAATTTCAAGTATATTTTTACAGGATACCCTGTCCGTAATCGGAGTTTGACTTTAACGAGCGCCATCTTTTATGCAACAGCAACAGCTGGTACAAAAAAAAAATGGTGTACAAGAAACTTAGCCGCTTTTAAAACCGATCACAGAACAGTTAAGCCTATTAACGTATCAAAGCCTTTGCTGGTTTGTAAACACACTTAGACAACTGCTTAACCGCTTTTTTAAGCAGTGCAGTTGTTTGGTTTTTAAATTTGATAAGACAATTTTGAATACACGGCCATGCTAATTTGTGCGCTTACGAATTTTTTGATCCTTTGCTGGTTTGTGTGCTCGCTTAGGCAATAGCTTAGCGTACCGTTACAGGTTTTCGAGCTCGTTAAGAAAATACCCTTAAAGGGAAATCCTTTAGAGGTTCAGTCAGTTTTTAAACCATTATGCGTTGCAAAAAACAAAAAAGTAAGAACCTTTAAAGGGAAATCCATTTGAGGCCCAGTCAGTTTTTAAACCTTTATGAGTTGCACAAAACGAAAAAGTAAGAACGCCAACAGGCCTGACAAGAAAAGAGACAGATATATTAAATTGTGAGTAAATGAGTGTGAAAGCGAGTGAATGAATTTTTGAGCTCTCGAGTGTGCTACGCTAAATGGCTAGATGGCGCTAGCGAGTGTGTGGTTTTGTAAACCATACACTTAGAAAATTAAAAAAAAAATTTTCAATGAAACTTTTTAGAAGCTTGGATAGATCAGCTCTACTTTGCGCTTCAATGAACAGATTCGTTTTGAAGCCGAATATTTTAGGCTCCCATTTTTATCAGAAATAAATTTTTAAGTAGTTAGAAACCAAATGTTTTGTTTGCGAAAGAAATTGGCCAGATAGCTTGAAAAGTGTACGCATCTTAAACTGAAATAATTTTTGAAATATTCTTTGAATAGTTATTCGTCTGAGCCTGACTTTAACGAGCGCCATCTTACAGGCAATAGCAACAGTTGCTAAAAAAAATAAATGGCGTATCAGAAATTTAGCCGCTTTTAAAACCGATCACAGAACAGCTGAGCCTGTGAACGGTTCAAAGCCTTCGCTGGTTTGTAAACATACTTAGACAACTGCTTAGCCGCTCTTTTAAGCAGTAGAGTGGTTGGGTTTTTATGTTTGCTAAGACAATTTTGAAAACCCGGCCATATTAGTTTGTGCACTGGCTAAGACAATTTGTTGATCCTTTGCCGGTTTTGTACTCACTTAGGCAATTGCGTATTTTACCGTTACCGGTTTTCGAGCTCGTTAAGAAAATCCCCTTAAAGGAAAATCCTTTTAAGGTTCAGTTCGCTAAAAAAAGTACCTTCCAAGGGAAATCCTTTTGAGGTTTAGTTAGTTTTCAAACCTTTAAGTGTTGCACAAAGCGAAAAAGATTGATCCTTTTAAGGGAAATCCTTTTGGGATTAAGTCAGTTTGTAAACCTTTAAGTGCTGCATAAAACGAAAAAGTAAGAGCGCTAAAAGGCCTGATAAAGAAAGAGATAGACATAAAAACTGTGAGTCAATTAGTGATGGGAGTTTTTGAGCGCTTTAGTGTGCTACGCTACTGGCTAGATGGCGCTATTGAGTGTGTGGTTGTGTAAACCATACACTGAGAGAACAAAAATTGAATTATTCAATGATCAGCTCTACTTTGTGCTTCAATGAATGGGATCTCTTAATAACTACGCTAAACATGTTAGAGTAGTTGTGAAAGTCACATTAGTACTGCTAATTTTTAGCTGATAGTGTTTTTAATAAGTTATAGGGTAGAGTAGGGTTATAGTTAGATTACAAAAAAACAAGACGATTGGAGCAATATAGACAGTGGCGTAGCAAGAGCGTTGAATGTGGGGGGTGATGAGCCACAAAATGCCGACTCGATTTGACAAATTACCGACTGCAGTAATTGAGTAAAAGTGATTAGTTAAGAATATTAACAAATTATCAAAAATCTTAATATATATTACAGTAGAATTTTATTGTAACAAGAAAAGAAAAACAATATTGGATAAATAATGACATTGCTTAGTTACTAGTAATACAGAATATAATCACAGCAAAGACTTACAGAAATAATTTAGCAGATAAGAGATCATAATACGATGTGTTAATAATTGATAAAGTTATTTTTTAATGCTTTCTAGTGCTTAACATTTTTTTAAATAACGTAACTTTCACTCTGCGGTGTTTCAATACCGACCATTTTTCAACGACTTCGCGCAGGTTGATTTTGTCAACCCTTTATTTCGAAGAATAAAGTAACACCAACTCATTTAAGCGATCATCGCCCATTGTTGCTTGCAGATAATTAAGAACTAATTTTAGCTTACTAAACGAGCGTTCACAAGAAGTTTATGTAACTGGAGCGTTGAGAATAAAACAAACAAGTTTGTGCGCCAAGAGAATTACATTTCGCAATCTAAACACTACTTTACAAATATCCCCAAAATTCGTACATCCTGGACATGATAAAAAAAAAATTTCCAGCTCAGCACAACATTCTGGTTCTTCATTGAAACATCGTGGCTCTGCTTGCTCCATAGATTCAATTAATTCGATTGTGACATTGCTCTTCTCAAATAGTAGGAATAGGAATAGTTTCTGAATAGACATGAACATTATAAAAGTTTCTTCCATATTGTCCATATTCCATAATAAGTCATAAAATCAAAATGGAAAGCTGTTTCAGGATTATCAGATATATTTTTCTTGCTACTATATTATGTAGGTTCAAGTACCTATTATTGGAAAGATGTTTCCGATGTTTCTGAATTATTAGCATTTGCTCAATTGGAACTTATATTGTAATTTTTAATTGTTGGTGTTTTTATGGAGCAGTCCCTTTTGATACTGATTGTTTTTTGTAAAAAAAATATAGAAATGTTATGTGCAATAGATAGATATTGATATTTTAGAAAATCCTGTGGCGGTTTTTGTCCGTATAAGATTATTTAGAGTCATGGTCGGCTCTACTCAAACTTTGATAGACAAATACCTTTATAAAATTATCAATAATATTAATATGATAAGATACATCGTACATTAAACTTCTATATCTTTCTCCCAAAAACAATTGTCACAACCCCCACATCCCCCTCTCGCTACGGCCCTAAATATAGAGTAGTTGCCAATGCCGCTGTCAAAGTCGCTGCCGGCGTTGTCATTTGCCATTGCAATGCATGGGCGAAGCAGCAGATACGAATATAATATGAGTCTGGCAATGGCTTTGGGCAAGAGAGTGAGAATGAGAGCAAAGAGCTTAATCAGGCAGTTTGTGTATGAAAGGACGAAGGGTGTCAAACAAAGCCAAAGCAAAAGGCATTTAAAAGTGGTACAACAGAGCAACAAAATTGAAGTACTAAACAAAAATGAGTAAGCAATTTAGAAACTGAGATGCTTTAATACTTGCAAGTAGTTATCACAGGAGTTGTTAGGTTTAAGGAGGGAAAAGAAAGTGGAAACCGTTGCAGATTTTAGAGATGGCCAACCGAAATACTTTTATCATCATCATTGTTTAGCTCTACAACCCGGGGTGGGCTTTGGTTTTCTATCTCCATTCTTCTCGATCTTGCGCAAGGTCTTTCCAATTTTTAATACCGATTGCTCTAATGTTATATGTTATAAAATCGATTAGTCTTTTTCGCGAACGTCCCTTTTTTCTGGCCCAATCGATTTACTCCATTAAACAAATAGTTGAGAAAATTGGGAAAACAATATATATTGTAATTTAAAATTGCAGTTAATTTCTACATTCGAATTGATGATGCAGACTGTATTATTGGAGATTTATCCTATGTCTAACGCCATATGGAAGGATTAAGATGGATAACATGAAATATGCTATTCTACTTTATATGTGAATAAAGGAGCTAATCGATATGGCAAGCGAAAAAAAATTATTAATTCAAAATCAATTTTAAATTTATATTTCTATTACAGGAAAAGTATTTTATATGCGTTTTTACATATTTAAGATTTAAGAAAAATGTTCTTGTTGAGAAAAATTCAAAATTAGTAGGTTGAATTCATTATTTAAAGTGAATGTTAAATTATTAATTTACGATGTAGTAAAAATATTATTTAAGAACATGTTGGCATATTATAAGCCGAAGATGTCATCATTTGAAAAAAGAAAAGAAAATTATGAATTAAAGTGGGTTCTTAAATAAGTTAGTTATTTAAAGATTTTTATTATGAATAGTAATATTTTGGCATCTATCAAGCACTTAGACAATGAAATTTCGAAAATTTCAAGAGTGGAGTAAATCGCTTTGGCTGTTGAGCCCTTCATTTATCCGGGCGTAATAGGGTTAGCTTTCAATGTTTACAAGTAGTTCATTGTACTAAGCCTTAAAAACAGCCATACCCGCAGTTAGGGTATACCAAAAAAAAGACTTACCTAATACAATGGGATGCATAAATGCACGTTCCATATTCATCAGTATTAGTGTATCCGTTTAAATGTTTGTGTGTTTGTGTCTTTGTGTATGTGTGTATGGATAAAAAAACAAACATTTATAACAAGTGCAAGCAACTGGCTGTCATCAGTATATGGGCTGACTGACTCCTGTTGCCCATTAACAATCCCATTATTGTTCAAGTTCTAAGTTACAATTTAGTCCAGTCCTGACTTCACTGACACGCTTCGGAATGAAAATATTTTTTTAAGCTTCCAAGGAATGTAAGTGTGTGGGTAGGTCCTCCACCACCCTGCGGAGGGTGGGTTTCCTTTAATCTTTTTGCGTGCCTGTGGGTCTTGGTCCTCACAAGAAACGCACAACGATCGATTACAGATGCGTGGAAAAATCATTGTCGGAAAGTGTAGGAGGAGTGGCGAATTGCCGGATCGTTGCTAATGCATCCGGAATTTTTTTTGTGAATGCCATGACTTGCCACATGCCACTTGTCGGCTTCTACAGTTACAGCAACAGTTATTGTAGCATTTACAGCTACAGTTACATAAATGGAATTTTAATTTTCATTGTTGGCTTCATTTTGTCTAGTTCCATGTCATACGCTGCGTATGAGTTATGTGATAATATATCAGGAAGTACTTGCATCCTTTTTACTATTATCATTCAGTCATCTATTAATAAATATATGTTTACTCACTCGGGGACCGTCACCTTGATGTGGTGAGTGGGCTCAGTAGTTGCAATGACTCTAAGTGCCATGCCGGCGGTAGCATAGCTACTGGTAGGGCCACCCTTGCCCTTAAGCTCTAGGAGTTGCAGTGAAGCAAAGAGCGAACTTCACATATTTTTAAGCCTGAGAATTAACCCGAGGAATATTTAACCTCCAAGTGGCACCCGTACTGTTGCGGCAAATGCACCTGCTTCGGCCGCTTGAAATGACGGATTTGGAGGGCAAAATCCATATTTTAACATCGGGAAACCATCCCGATTGTCCTCTGCTCCACGGGGAGTAATAAAACAGAAGAAGAAGAATATATTTACCCGTCGGGTCGTCACCCCACATTGGCTTATCCTTGAGCGTTTTCCTCAACAAAAAAATGTTTTACGGGAGTATAATTTTCAAGAAAATTTTATAGCGCTTACTTATTTTTGAATTTTTAAAAAACTTTTTGATTATATTTATTTAAATGCTTTTTTTTATATTTTTTTGATTATTATAATCATTATTTAGCATGCTTCAACCACAAAGAGCGACTATATCCTGACCTTTGCTTAATTATGGTAATTAGCTGAGAACCAAAGCCGCAAAAAGAAAGCGAAATAAAAAAACATGAAAAATGCTGAAGTTTCAAATTGTGAAGATGACGCTTCAAAATTCACTAACAGCGCTACGGAAGAAGGCTACCGAATCGAAAAGGATGCGAATCCTGATATAGGGTGGACCTCAGTGGCATCCTGAGGGAACAAAGGGCAGCAAGCGAAATGCTTCCTTATTTTAGCCGCTAAAAGAATAATTAAAGCCGGTTACAGAGAACAGGGCAGAGGCGTGTAAAGTGTCTGCCATGCCTTAAAAACCACTCGTTGCGTAATATTATAAAACATTATGCAATATTTGTTTTACTTTCTGCCCTGTACGGCATTTTTTGCTGCATTTAATTTGTGCATTTCGTTTAATTTTCCATGGAAATTCAACTTTTTTTCTGTGGTCTTTTATGTGAAGGATAACGAGCAATCATGGATATGAAAAAAATAAACGATATATTTTTAATTAAGCATGATGGCAATCTGGTTCATTTATATTTACCAATTGATTCCGTCCTTATATTAGTACTCTCCGATGCATACAAAGCCTCAGTTTATTTCAAAGCACGAACAAAGGAGCGAAGGATTTTTTAAGAATTAAAATGTTTTTTTTTTTCATAACTAATAGAAGTTGGGACATGCCGCTAGGGTAGAACCGAGAGAGGCTCGAATTTGTGGTCTGGAATTGCAGTGAAGGCAATATAAAAATAATTGCAAATAGAAAAAGAAGTTGCAGAGAAAACGGGACCACGACCATTCAATGGATAATTTTTTGAACTGCTCGCATTAAAAGTAATTGCCATTAAAAAACAAGAAACTTAGCAATACCTATAATAAATATGGAGCAAAATCAATATACTACGGCTTACATATAACAAAATAGGTATGTTCATATGATACAAAAAAAAAATAATACAAATATGTATGTGCGTACTTCGATGGATATAGTAAATGGGAACAACAAAAAAAAATCAATGACAACATATAAATAAATTGACCAAATCTCTAGGAAATGATTGGAAACCAATAAATCATATACACATATATGCAATGGTTACGTCCATTTACAAAAACAACAACAAAGTGTAGATAAGATTTATTGGATGGGCTTCAGGTTCCAGTTTCAATTGTGCTATTGGGACCTTAAAGTTCCTGAACTCGAAAGTAAATTACAAATTCAGCAGAATTGAAGCTAATCTGATACAGCATCTTTATATTGGGCCAGCATTGTAAATCTGGGGGATAAGTACGAACGGTCAACAACTCCACAGAATCTCGCTTGTCTATTTTTACTGTGCTTTGTTTTGTTCGTGTGCGAAAATATCAAAATTTGAGCCGAACCAGGCTCATTTGCGGGAAGTGTTGCTTTTTCATTTCAAAATTTGCTCTGCAATTGCTCCATCTGCCATTTTGTTAGAACAGGAGCACAGCATAGAACATAACAAACTCTGTTGAGAGAGCAAATTTTAGCTGCTTTGGAGTAGTAAATGCAAACACTGACTATGAATATATCCAGCCGAAACCATTACAGTGGCCCTGAATCGAACGAAACTAATACGCCCGAGTCGAGCGTTGAAGGAAAAACGCCCGCAATACTCGGAAAGACATGATTAGTTCATACTTCTGCATGACAACGCTCGGCCACATATTTCCAAGGTAGTGAAAACATACCTGGAAACATTGAAATGGGACATCTTACGCCATACTCTCCTGACATAGCTCCTTCTGATTTTTACTTATTCCGATTGATGTCGCATGACCTGGCTAAACAGCACTTTCGTTCTTTCAAAGAAGCCAAAAATTGGATCGATTCGTGGATCGCGTAAAAAAAACAATTTTTCCGACGAGGAATTCAAAAGCTGCCAAAAAGATGGGAAAAAACTGCGGCTAACAATGGAAATTATTTTGAAGAATGAGTATGTTGGGAGTTTTTTACTTAAAGCCTCAAATAATGAGAAAAAACGGCGATTTTACAATATATTTGAACACCCAATATAATTTAATTTTAACAAATTTTTTACGTCTTATAGGTAAAATTTTTTGTATTTAATTTTTTTTATTTTAGCACGAAACGCAACAAAATATAATATAGCTAAGTTTCAGCACTCAAATCACTGGAACCAAATTTTAGACGAACCATCTATTAGTTAAAAATTAAGTTTAAAGAAAGTTTTGACTTAAAAACGGCAAGTGCTACTAGTCTAAAAAAAAAAATGCTTAAACCCTTTACGAATTATAAGCAACAAAGTCGTTAAAACCAAAAATTTAATTTGATAGAGATATAAATTCGAGACGAAGGCATCAGCTTAACATTCATAATAAGTATTTTGTTTATTTTTTATTTCTAAAAGGTTAAAGTTAATCTGCTTCTACTTTGACTATGAAAATTAAAGCTATATTGCAATAACTGTATTTTAGTTGAAATTGAGTAAAATATAAATACAAATTTTAATATTTTACTTACATTGCATTTACGTTTTGTTTCAAGTCTGGATCATGCTCTCCTTGAGTACGGACGCGTTTCAACTTCACTATAAAGAAATAAATATTAATGCAAATGGACGAGTCCACTACAGTGGCAACAACTATTGTTTTTCTGCGCAATAGAATATCCCAGCTTGCAAGTTACAACTGATATAACTTAATTTAAAGTAAAATGGAAAAACGCTCATCAAAGTAAGTCGGCAAAAACTAAAGTGTTAACAAGACCTCTCCTACTGATCCCATCAGTTCTGCAACTGCTGCAGCCCCCAAAGTCCAGCTGACTTCTGATTTAGCTACTAAAAGTTCTATGCGAATCCAAAAATTTCATAAACCTAGTCCAGAATGTCCAATAGTAATTGCTTCATCTAGTTATACTGGCCATGCCTCCCAGAAGCCAATTGATGTTCCTGTCAGGATAGAGATGCCTCAAGTATAGGGCGACCCCGACAGAATCAACGTAATTCGATTGATAATCATCACCCAACTAGTCGAGACCCGATTGCATCAAACCATGCTACAAATGCTATTCATTCTTCAAATTTGCTGTGGCCTACGCTGCTTGATAAGGAATTTGGGGATCTGAATATCATACATCTTGGTAGATTGCTCTGTAGAAGAATATCTGAGCTTACTAGATAAAATAAATTTCTTTGTTTTCTTCTTCTTTCAGACATTAGATAACAGGAAAGATAAGATAAACAGTTTCTGTAAAAAATTTATGAATAGCAACGAATCTGCCAACTTGGACTCACCATAAAGTTGAATAACTTATAAGAAACTCACGCCAACTTCCGTACGCTATGCTATAATCCTCTAGGGGCAACTCGACTATAATATGTCTGGTTCTTTCGATAGTTTGAATTAGTATTAAGAACCTTAAGCCTAAAAAAAGTTCTGTGTACGTATAGTCTGCCGGTCGATTTTATTCCCGATTATGCAAAGTCTAGTCGGTATCCACCAAACCCAGCCTTAAGGCTACATCAAAAAGTAAAACTTTATTTTCGTACTGTCTTTGGTGAAAACGAAAATCTTTGACAAGCGAATAGCCTGGCCTCCTAACTGACCAGCTGACTGACTAGTGATGGACGTTGTGGCATCTTTGCCATTTGGTTTTATATGCACCGTTGCACCTTAGCATTTGCTTGTCCATGTGTCTGTCCGGCTACAGCAATTTGTCCCATGTTGTTGTTGTTGCTGTTGGAACAGCTTTTGTGGTTTATTATAACTGAACGAATCAAGGGCACTGTTGGACAGCTCTTAACTTCTACTCTGGGCACTCCACCCAAAATGTGACCAACTTGTGATGACCAGAGAAGTGACCAAGAGCGGATTTGTTGGTATAAGCTTTATGTACCACAAAGTCATTGCTAAGCTTCATTTCGGAGTGTTTTTTCTAGTTTCGGGTTTGGTTTTGGTGTTTGTGGTTCAGATTTTTAGTCAGTTACATTCCATGTGGTAGTGCTTCAAAATACACGTCTCAAAATCGTAGAGCTTTTGTGATTGATGAACCATTAATTGTTGACTTACATCTTAAATCTTAATCGTATTAGCTATGGAAACATCAATTTAGTTTTTGAAATCTGCCCTTAATAGGTTTCTTCATTTTAGCTTTAGAGTCCGGGGCGGACCATAGCTTCAACAATCTTCCTCCAGTTCACTTTTTCTCCCGCTTCATCAACAATCTTCCTTCAGTTCACTCCCTCTCTCGATTTATCTTTCCAATTGCGAATGTTCATCGTTTTCAAGTCTGCTTCGACGTCATCAAGCCATCCTTTTTGTTCGAATTTTTTTCTTCCGCCCATTGAACATACAGTAACTTTCAGATACTTTTTTTTTCAATTATTTCGTTTGGTATTCGTATAATGTGGCCTATCCATCTAATCCGCTGTGCTTAAATGAATGTTTTCAATTTCGTTGTTGTAACGAATACGATATGTGCCGTCTTCAAAACGAATAGGATCGACAATTTTCGCATAATGCTTCTTTTGTTAACCTTAACATTATCATTTACTTTCAACGTCCATAATTCAGCACCATATGTGAGGACCGGTCGTCCTTAGTAGTTTTAGCTAAATCCAATTTATTCAATTCGCTTGCTATACAAAAATTCCATGCAACTGATGATTTCTCTCAGTGTAGCTCACATCTAAAAGCAAACACAAATAATTTCAGAGACAAACACTAAGTAGTTAACCGACACTGACAAACTGAATATTCATTTGAAAGTTTGAGAATGTATTTATAATTGCATTGCGACTAATAAAACCCAAATGATGTCATCATTATCATCAGTAACAACTTCATTATTATCATTATCATGGCTTGTAATTATTATCCACAACATTTTGAGTCAATTTCTAGTTGCCCTGTTTTGAATTGTTTCTATAAATACGTTTATGGGAGGGTGTGGGGAATAAAACTGAAGCTCTCGAACAAAACATGCATTTAATTTGCGTAAGTTTAAAGCAATTAATATAAAAACAAAATCAAAGCTATATTTTAAGTCAATTTATTTAAAAATAATTTTTAGACCACATTTAGAACATTTTGGCAAATATGGTTTTTCAAGTGCTTTTGGTCAAAACACAGCGGCTTTGCCAAAAAATCATTTAATTTTTATAATTACTTTATTTACACACAACCCGAGTCAGAGCGATTCTGTTGGAGTCGTGGCAGCTGCCACCAAAACCAAAGCTAACAATTAAAAATAAGTCCTATAAATTATTGTAGTCAAAACTTTTGTGTGTGGCAAAGACTGTGAGATATTTGCCAAGCTACTAAACATATTTTATTTAGCTGCAGCTTTTTGCTCACGCTCTTTGAGCAACGAGGAGCTCCACTTGCATCGAGCTCCTCCCTGGTCCACAATACTCCCTTTGACATGCCACAGGTTATTGTTGAGCTGACCAAGAAACTTTCCGCAAAGGCTTTTAGGAAAGGTAAGAGCAGCTACCAATGACTGCTTAATACATTCTCTTTATCCTACACACATATAAATAAATATACTTATATATAAATTGTAATTTTCCTATTTTTCCTGCTGCTTTTACATACTTTTGCCGTTGTCATACGGAGAAAAGCAACAGAGATTTTAACATAAAGTCCCTGCAAGCATTTGTTACAATTTCCCACGTAAATAGTTCCTTTCAAGGAATTTGCAACTACACACATCTACACAGATACTCATGCTCACACAGATACTTTTATGTATACATATGTGTATGCGAAAACACAATTATAATTGTCATAAATCACGAAAGTGATTGAAATGAATTTGTGCCAAATGCAAAAAGTTTGCTTTTGCGAAGCAGCCGCTCTGCAGAAGTGTAGCTGCGACGTCTGTTTTAATAATATTTGGGGATACCTCAGAAAAAGTAGACTTTATCAGCAATAAGCTTTGTAAGGTGCATGTCAAAAAATGTTTTAAAAAATGGTCTGTCTAAGGTCATCTTAATATGTAATATATAAATGCTTCTTACATAACCTTCCCAATGGTACACATATTTGAAATATGTACCGCACAAGAAATGATAAGAACTTTAATTTGAAAATTTCAATTTCGTCGATAATTTGGGTCTGAAAGGCAATTTCTGAAATTTTTAACACTTTTTTCCTAAACGAATTTGGCTTACGTTTTCATTCAATATCAATATCGGCTCATAATAATAATTGTAGTAAATACGTTTATGTAAGAAAATTTGCAAAAATATTGTTTCCAAGAAATATTTTAATAAAGTTAACACCAGAACACCAAAAATAAATCCCCATATTCTTAAAAAAAATTGGGGCATTCTATAAACAGCTATGTCCAATCCCAATACATGGGTCTTTGCAAAATCCTCAAGCAGCTATTCAAGTTCAACCAAACAACTTTTTAAATTATCGGCTCAAAATTATTTATTAATTCTATTCAAATATTCCGAAAATTCGTAAAAGTCGAAGTGAAAATTTCTAGTTTAACTTAATCCTTAACTGTATATTATCCTAACTACTACTGAAATTTTGCATCCTGTCTAAGAAGTTCTTTCATTCTAGTTCATAAGTCCAATGTGTGTTTTCGTTTATGGATTTATAATTTTTTTTCAGGATATTAAATGAAATGCCTAAATTGGCGCTTTATGCTGCACTGGCAGAAAAGGATATTATAAAAAGAAATAGATAGATAGAAGAAATACCTCAATTAACTGTAAGGAAATGGAGATGTAAAATATGTTATATTTTTATATTTGGTTCTACACAAACCTAAATAATAAATAAATCTTCGGTTTTTTGGAGCTCGTGAGTACAAACCTATTTTGAAATTATCTATTTACTCTCCGTCCAAGTCATTTGGCTTTGAATCGATAATACTAAGCGAATACTTTACAGATTTTTAATATTTGTTTATGTTTCCAGGATTTACCAAGAATCGCCCAAATACCTCAAAAAAATGGAATGGGAAATGAAATTCTAAAATCTCTTAGAATTTTGGTAATGTATTTCTTCAAAAACCTTGGTCGTAATAGATCCTTGGGTTATAGTGCTCGTAAGTACAAAACTATTTATTAATTTTGTACTTATTCGCCGCCCAAGTCTTATCGAGTAAATTCTGTTAGTGCACAAAGCCTGTACTACAGATAAAAATTGATTTCTATACCGATATATGAATGTAGCACTCTGGCGATATCGATTAATTTGGATTCTCCTGTATACTGGCCTCTACAACAGCGATATTTTTTTCAGACCGTGCTATTCTCATTCTGATTAGTGGTCGGACTTCGACGAATGTCAAATGAGTTCAAACATGATTGATTACACGACAAATGGCATGTTCTAATGGAAGATTATTCGGTCCTTACATAGTACGAAGTGCTTTTTTAAGTTTTTACAATAGAGCACTGAAAAATAAATTATAAATTTTGAAAATTTTTTAGACGTTCTTGTGCTGTAAATCTTACCATGATGAATTGAATAAAATTAAATTTAAATTTGTCAAAAGGGACAACTGGATATTTATTTCAGCTCCAATCTACGGAAACTCACGAAAGCTTTTGATTTGTATTGATTTGGTTCGCTCTTGATGCCCCTAAGCTCGCCACTGGTTCAAGTAGTCTCAAAATAATTTGGAGTATGTTGTTCATAATAAGATCCACTAAAAAGAGGATTTGTTTTTTTCCCAGCTTTCGTTAACCTGTCCTTATATCTTATGTTGCGCAATAATTTAACAAAAATACATATAAATATCTAATGGCAAGTTGACAACTTCTGTGGCAAGTTCTTAAATGGCATTTGTGACATCAATTTGAAATTTACAAATTCTCAAAACTTACTCATGTCATGCAAAAACAAAATGCTGACTGCCAACGTTTACATATTTACATAGAAGCCGCACATAAGTTATATATAAATATATTTACATACTTGGACTTTCTCTCATGGCAGTTGCGTTTTTTTTATGACACTTTTGCGGCTTTTCAACGTCAGTGCCAGCACATACACTTGAGTCCTGGCACACCTCATCATCACTACGCCAACGGAAATGTCGGCTTCTCTCCTCCGGGCTATCCCTCTGACCCACCTGCACTTACTTTATTCGCATTATTTAGTTTGTCAACAAACTGTCAAGCGGTTTTCGCTGCGAACGTCAGAGTCAGTTCCTCTTTGAACTTTTCCTATTTAAATATGTATATAAAAAAAATCGAGCGATCTAGAGTCTAGTTTGTGAGGATTTCTCTTTAATGACATATAATTTACAGATGCTTAAATATGAGCTGACCTCTTCCTTTTAAAGCGAATTCTTGCTTTTTTGGATGATATTCTTGAACCGTATTCAAGGAAAGCCAACCAATGCAAAATATTAAGTATACGTAGTCAAATTCACTGCACTGATACAGATTTAAACGCATGCCCAAAACTTGCAGTCCAACTTTGTTACCTTAGTAAATGAAAAATTTTGACTGTAGATTTTTCTTACAACTTTATATAAACCCATTTTCAGTGGGATGTCCTTTTGACCAGCAACTACAAGATTGAGTGAAGGGAGTATCGACTTTTTAATGTATGCTACTTTGATTTCCGAACTGAGCTACTTAAATAGAGGCCAACAGAATTGGATTCAAAGTTGAGATACAGATTAGTTTGATTTTGTTTTTTTAAGTGTACCCAAAGTGACGTCTATAAAGAAACGTCACACACGCTTAGGCCTGCACACAGATACAAAGATACTCTGGTTTTCAGATACACCCATACAACTGCAATATCAAATAAACATCAGGTTGCAAAAAAAAAACATGGAAAAGTATGTGAAAAGTTGAGGAAAAACTCTACCTGACATTAAGCGTGCAGAGATAAAGTCAAATACTTGACAAGTCAGTCGCAGGTAACAAAAATGAACTTATGACGTCATCGTGTGTGCACGAGTTCTTTGCAAAAGTACTGAAAAGTTTTCAAATTATTTTTGGTTATATAATTGGAATTGATAACTTTGCAGCACATGTTATAGTAAATAGGAAACGATGGGTTTGTGTGTCTTATTGCCAATAACAAGAGAATTTAACATTTTGTAGAGGAACATAAAAACGAAACTCTTGTAAAGTTATCTTTTATACTCAATAAAACTTTTCCCAAGAAAAAAAAAATAAGGCTTCAAAAAATTCGCGCAAAACTTTGTCAAAATATAGAATATTTTTACAATTATGTTGTGTATATGATATATTTTTGCCGTAAAATTTGTACTATTTATAAATAACTAAAAGTGTTAAAAAGTTTGTTTTGATGTTTGGAGTGAGTATCAAAAAACAAAACACTTTAATGAGGGATGGTGCTAACCTTCAAATAACATATAATGTATTAAAGAGAATATTTAATGCCACTTGGTTAGCTGCATTCCATACGCTTTATTTCTATAAATATCGATCGTGTCAAAAAATCCTATTCTACAAATATTGTTTGTAAAAAACTAAAAATTGATTTTTTCGATCAAATATGCAAGAACTTCCCCTTAATGAAACACTTTTTGATTTTATAGTGTCATTACTGTGGCTGTGATTTTATTGTCTCAATATTTGTTATCGTGGAATAGACTTATTTCTTAATTTTAAATTAAATATACTAAATATAATTAGTCGCTTTCATGCAGGTTTTAAAAAGAAAAGCATAAGGAAAAAAACGAGTCCTGGACGCTGGCTATGAAAAACTGTTGCGAAGCGATGCATAGGGACACAAATTTGAAGTTTTGTTTACTGCTGTTTCGGGGTAGAATAGGTCGAAAAGAAAGCGAGGAGATTTGGCACGTGCAAGTTAGGCTTCCACTTTCGGGATGCTGTTAGTGGGTGCGTAAGCGAATCAAATAAAAAAATTATATGTTTACTAAAGGAGCATCTTTTAATACATGACAATTGTCTGGGAAGGTATTACAGGAAACTACCTTGGAGGCTGGCTTGTGGGCGGCTAGCTCCAGAGTATAATTATTAATCAATTCTATTGGTTTTCTATTAAGTTTAAAATGAATTTACTTTTGGCTTAAACCCACTTTGCCTGCTGTGCTGGTCTATCCCACTTAAACCGTCGTTAAATTTTGATGAAGCGTCAATTTGACTGTCTTTGTAGACTTTGCCATATTGGCAAAGAAAGTTAATTAAGAAAGTTTGATTTGTTTTAGCCATCAAAAAAGAAACGAAAATTTGCCTGACAGACAAATATCGAGCAATCAAATTAAAAGAAAAAATGGCGTACGTAAAGTCGGGCGCGGACGACTTTGGGATACCCTGTACCAAAATCTTGCAATAAAATCCGATTCCTTCATAAAAAACCAAAAACAGACGAATTTTTAAACAAACATTTTTTAGACCGATCGTTCCTATGGGAACAATATGATATAGTCAACCGATTTCGATCAAATTTGACACAGTGCTTCAATACCTTAAAAAATATCTGAATGCCGAATTTAGTTCAAATATCTTTACCAATAAACGAAACAAAACGAATTTTGTATAAAAAACATTTTTTTGGGCCGATTCGTCTTATGGGAGCTATATGATATAGTCAACAAATTTTAATTAAATTTAGTACAGTGCTAAGGAACTATAATAAACTAACGAATACCAAATTTGGTCCCTATATCTTAACAAACAAACGAAACACAACAAATTTTGTTCAAAAATCGATTTTTCGGAAGATCGGCCCTATGGGAGCTATATGATATAGTCAACGCTATTTTGTTCAAATTCGGCACATCATAAAAAACGAATGCCAAATTTGGTTACGATATCTTCAAAAACAATCGAATTATCCATCTAAAACTTTTTCTTTTTTTTGAGGTCGTCTGACACACCCCTATGGGAGCTATATAATTTATACCCGATATCAAAAAAATAAAATAAACTTGTTTCCTATGGAATAATATGAGATCTAATGTGAAAGTTTGTTTACTCTAGCTCTTACCATCTCTGAAATCTTGGCGTTCATACGGACAGACAGACAGACGGACAGACGGACATGGGTATATCGACTTCTCTATTCACCCTGATCATATTTTAGGTAACTTTGGGGTGTCTCCGACGTCTCCTTCTATATGTTACATACATTTTCGGCTTTCACAAACTTAATATACCCTTTATACCATACGGTGCAGGCAGCGTATTTTGGAGTTGGATCTCAAACATGCGCAGATAATCTTTATGGAGCAGCTAAATCATTTAATAGCCAAAGCAATTATATAATAAAACAAAAAAGATGTTTTTGTGTTGGTTGTTGCTCCATTTCCACTCCTTCTCATCTCACTAATTCCAGCTATCGCCATCCTGAGTTTGACCATCACTCCTTCAAATTGCGCCCGTCGGGATGGTTCCATTAGATTCCTTAGGTTTCATTGTCCAATTCGCATCCGTTTTGGAATGCCAATGTTCGTCATCGGGAAGGGGTTGTTGGTAATATTTCCTCTTGTTTCACTTTCAGTAATCATTTTTTGCACAAACTTAATATATAATAATTTTTTAAGACATAATAAAACCTTTTCATCCCATTGTACTTAGCACGAACGAATGAAATGTTTTTAACTCAGTAGGCGTTATTTGCCTAAAATTTCATGCAGGTAAATAAACTGACATTTACATTCATTATAGTTTAAGACGTTCAACTGTAAACACTTAAAAAAATAAATTGTAAGTAAGTTTCTATAATGTTCTGGTTTATAACAATTAAAAATTTAAATTATAAAAAAAAGTTTACGTTATAGTTAATGGTCGGAGAAGATGAAATCAACTCTTGTCGGTCGGGAAAACAAGTTCTGCCGAGTAGACGCCACCCTCGAAACATGTAGCATGCGGTCCGGTTATCAACGCCTCCCATTTAAAGAGATCTTCACTGTTGATGGGACCAGTGAAGATACTTTCGGGTGCATCAAGTACCAGCTGTTCATATTCAGCAGTGAGACGACGTAGCGCTGATCCAGCCATGAATAAGATTTTTTAATTTACTTAATTTTTTTTGGAAAACACGACTCGATGCGATTACGACGAAAATAATTTTACGTTTGGTGATTTGAAAGAAGGCTACCAGGCTACTTTGTTGGCTTAATTAAAATGTACTCAGCATATAAAAAATAAATACTAAGTACATGAGAAATTAAGTATTTTCTATTAGTATCTTTCTATGGTAATTTGGTAAAAGTGCGGTAAAGTTTTTGCGGTTAAAAGAATAGAATTTAAAGTTAAAAAAATTGCGTACGTTAGTCGTGCGCGGACGACTTTGGATACCCTCTACATCTTGCTATAAAATCTGGTATAACGCTTACGATACCTTCGTAGACACTCACTGTGGCGATGCTCGAATGAATTAACAGGAGAAACTTCTACCTTGAATCATTTTCCCCCGGTCCAGGATTTGCTATCTACGACCCTGGATACATACATGCATTTTTATAATAATATCAGATATAAATAATAATGGAGCACAGTTATTTAATTTAAATTAATTAAACTTTCTGTAGAGCTTGTTGAAAATTTTTCGATGGGATTTAAGTAAAGGCTGGTTGTTGGTGGATCATTTAATATATTTTATATAAGGTATATAACTAAGTAATATATATA
Source organism: Chymomyza amoena (assembly GCA_037043745.1). NCBI lineage: Eukaryota > Metazoa > Arthropoda > Insecta > Diptera > Drosophilidae > Chymomyza > Chymomyza amoena. The sequence goes on along the minus strand of JBAMAX010004085.1, from coordinate 6,369 downwards.
ATTATATTATATTATTATATAATTATATTATATTATTATTTAATTATATTATGCTGATAAGGAGTCACTAATTTACTTTTTGTTAAAAGATGCGGAAACTTATTTGCAAAAATTATTCCTATTTGGTATCTATTATATAAGTAGACTAGCATTCCGAGTTTCTTGGGTAAAAAAGATCTCTAGACTTATCCACATCAATATTTAATTTATTCGTTACATTTTTCAAATATAGACAGTTTACCAAACTTCACATTTATGAACTGGGTTCATTGGTGACCCCTCAGCACATTTAAAGTCGTTAGAAAAATATTTTATATTTTGTAGTGTACCCAATACACGAAATTGGTTTGGAGTATGCGGATCATTAATAATACGTTCCTTTTGAAATTCTTTGTTACCTTTACGACACCACAAATGAGCAACTGCAATCCAAAACATCTGTTGAGCTGTATAGTTTAGACCCGGCAATCTGGGCTCATTTCCGTTCTTTGCCATCCAATGTTTATAGGCCAAATATGCCAGTTTGCTGCCTCCATTATCGGCAATGTTCTCTCCCTGTGTGTTGATGCCATTTATGTTTAGGCCAGTAAGGGGCTCTATATAATTTCCATATTGTTTAACAATGCACTGAACTTTCTCCTGATATTCCTTAGCGGTTTCATTCTGCCACCAATTATGCAAGTTACCATTATAATTAAACTGACTGCCTTTGTCGTCGAAAGCATGAGTCAGTTCATGACCAATTACATTTCCAATGCCAGCATAATTCATATAAAGTGGTTGCTGAGCACTGAAAAAGTGACCCTGTAATATACCAGCTAGAATTTCTAAACTGTTTGCATATGGGTTGTACAATGCGTTTACTTTGGTTATTTTCGCTAAACCTTTCCAATCGGTTTTATTAACAGGTTGGTGCCATTTATTATAATAATTATCCCTATTGAACTTATTGATCTTAAGTTGAGCTGCGAAAAATTCTTGCTCATTAATGTCAAGCTTATCGTAATAATCAGCAAGTTTTTATTATCCAGCAACTCATCCGGGTAACCTACGTGAGCATATATATGATGTAGTTTTTTTTTGGCTTCTTCCTTTGTCACTTTATCCATCCAGGTGACATTATTAAGCAGTTCATTGAAAGTCCATTTAATATTATTAACCATATCTAATGCAATCGCTTTAGCTTCTGGATTGAAATAATTTTGGACGTAAAGTGAGCCCACAGCTATGGGTAATTCTGCACTCACTTTGTCCACGCATTTCTTCCAACGTGGCATTTCTGCTCCAATTCCATATTGCTCTTTGATATATTGTAAATGAAGGTTGCGAAAATCTTTACTCAGATATGAAACAAACGAAAGATGTTCGCGATACATCATATAATTGGCAATGACACGTTTCGGAGTCTTCGTTAAGAGCATTCCCAACTCTTCAAAGTATCTCGGCACATTTAAATTAACTAACTCGTCTACGGTTATGGCTTTATCATGAGGTAGTAAACTGTTTATAAAAAAAAGCCATTCGACATAGGGATAGTTTTGTTGCAGTTGTGCAAAATTCTGCAGATTGCGCAACTTTGAATAATCTCTGAGCTCTTCTGCTGGTAAGCTGATGTTGGCTAAAGCAATCTCAAACTCCAAAGATTTTAGTAGTTCCTCTTCAGCTCGAGTCTTGCCAGCACCAAATAGCACCGCAATGTCAACTATATAGCGATAGTAAGCACAGACCTCTTTCTGGCCAAGACCTTTCACCAAATACTCTCGACTGAGTCCAAATGAGGGTTGATTCAAGTTTAGAAGCTGTTTGGAGTTATTTTTGTAGTCTGCTTGAATATAAAATCCTAAAATTAAATGTTTTCCCAACTCTGCTGTTTGCCTCTCCCAAGACCAGCTTCCATTCAAGTCCCAACGGTCTCCCAACAACACGGGCCATCCACCCATCGTGTTGATAAACTCAACAATTGGTATAGTACCCAGAGTTTCAATATGTTCTTCATTCATGCACGCTTTATATAATATATTTGGTAGGCGATAATGTTTTGGTTCAGTTGCTGGAAGCTCCGTTTTTATTAGTTGATAAACCTCGTCTTGCACCTTGTCCACAAGCATTGACACTGTACTTATGAACGCCTTGTCGTCAGGAATCTTGGCCTCATCAAGGAACCTGCCACATGCAAACTCATAAAAGTCATCGCAAGGATTAACTTCTGGTTTCATTTTGTTGAGTACACTTGAAGCAATTTGTTTACATTCTTCACTTAGGCATTCGTCTGTGGAGAGAGTAATACTTCTTGAAGGAGGTTTTGCATAAAGGCTACCTGCTGGACATATAGACAGGAAGCAGCTCAATATAAGTGCCAAGGCCAAACGATTTTTTAACGCATCTTGTTTTATCCACAAATTTTTTGTCATATTAACTTTAGTTTTTAAATGACTTTACGTACGCGCAACCAAATAACGACTAAGCTCTAAAGCTCAATGCTAAACCTTTTAAATAGAGATGATGCCAATTCAGATGAGCAATAATTGTGAAAATAGCAATAACATTTGTTACCCTGCCTCTAAGAGGGTATATTAAATCTTTGGAAATGTATGCATTATATAATAGAAGCCACCGGAAACTTATAAAAGTTACTTTCGTTTAACCGCAGTCAACTATTAGATTATTTGTTTCAGCTGGACAGGTATTTTTTTGTCACATGTGACGTCACGTCAGCTCTAATCTGTAAAGTCAAACCAAATAGAACCAGGAATTTTCGATAAATTCCAAAAACCTTAATTATATAAGCGATAGTGCCAAAATATTTATAGATTTTCGGGCCAAGTCCCAGTCAAGTTTAATTATTGTTTTTTTATAACGTGGTGTAGAGTATCACAACATCGGTGCAGCCGACTTTAAAATTAACAATATTTTTAAACATAAAATGTTTGTAAAAAGGAATATTATTAGATTGCTATTAAAAGTATTGTTTAATGCTGTATACAATGTAGAGGTTGCTTTTTAATTTATTGTACTATAATTATTTTTATTACCATACATATTTTTACTTTTTGTAATACAAATTTATTTTAAACTTTTCACTAAAAAAAATTGCTGCAACAAAAAGGGCAATAAATTTTACAATTCGTTTCTAGAGACACTCGGTTTACTCTACAAGCAAAAACGGTTCCAGTTTTTGTTGAAAATCATAGACTTTTTTCTTTCAATATTGTTAACAATCTGTAAATAAGATAAAATTATTTAAATGGCGACTATCTGCTTTATGCGAACTATTAGTTATTATAAGTATAAATAACAAAATATATATTAAATTTAGGTTTGACTATTATAGACAATAGACAATATAAAATAGAAAATTTATTTTTAATTTTACAGTGCTGACATCTGTTAAATGATGTCACAATTAGAAGGTCACGCAATTCGATGTTCATGTTTCTCTTAAAAGAGAGCGGGCTCACTTTTTGTATGGTAGCTATATGAAATAGTAGACCAATTGGGATAAAACTTCACAAGAATGTAAAGACATACACAAAATAAAGCTGACAGAAATTTGGTTGAAATATTAAAAAAAAAAAAAATAAGAAAGTTTATCTAGCCAAAGCAGCAGCGGCTGATAGCAACCATGGCATAATTAATACCATTAATTAAAACTAATTAATAAATACAAGTTCTGTAAATTTGTACCGATTCTGATGAAAACCGAAAGTTACGTCAAAAAATCAATTTAAAGTATATAGGGTACATTTCAATTTGATATGTCGAGGTGGGGGGTCGCATCGATAGAATTTGGGTGTGGATTTGTTCATTAGACTTCATTTATTCGGATGCATGTGACCATGGCACATCGCTCAGCCAAATTTCAAATAAAAAAAAAAGTCAAAAAAAATTCGGGCGCGAACGGTTTTGGGATACCGTGGTACAGAGTAGTAGCTTGGAATAAAGCCGATCGATTTTTGACCGATCGTTCCTTTGGGAGCTATATGATATAGTCAACCGATTTTGTTCAAATTTGGCACATTGCTTAAGGGCTACAAAATTTCCAAATGCCAAATGTGGTTACGATATCTTTATGAAAAAACGAGATATAGAGAATTTTTATTTAAAAAAGTTATATTGGCCGATCGGTACTATGGGAGCTATATGATACAGTCAACCGATTCTGATCAAATTTGGAACTGTATTTGGGTACACAAAAAAAAACTTCCGAGTGCCAAACTTGGTTCCAATATCTTCAGAAACATACGAATCACAAAGAGTTTTGTTCAAAAAACTTTTTTTGACCGATTGGTCCTATGGGAGCAGTACCATATAATCAAACGATTTCTATAAAATTTGGTTCAATGCTTGGGTGTTCTGAAACTTCCGAACGCCAAAGATTTCAATATCTTCATACACAAAAGAAATACTTCGAACTTGAAAAATTTCCGTGTGCCGAATTTGGTTACGACGGACGGACAGACGGACATACATAGGTATATCGACTTTTCTAGTCACCCTGATAATACTTAAGGTAACTTTATGGGTCTCCGTCTCCTTCTGTATGTTAGATGCATTTTCGGCTTTCACAAACTTAATATAACCTTTGTTCCATACGGTACAGGGTATAAAAACTAGCAATTTAGAATTAAATATTGGTAGAAGTATGCATGACACTTTTCTACTAACAGGTTTAAAATATCAACAAAAGCATAATTAAGCTATGCATAAAACTAATAAAAAATTTTAAACAAATCTAATCAAAGTGAAAGTGAATGACTTTCAATTTTTGCATGATATATTTTCAGTCAACTTCTTGCTACATCCTGTAAAGAGTATATTAAATTAGTGGGAAAATATGTAACTTATAACACATATAAGCTAAAAAATAAAACTAAGCAAAATCACATGCAAAAAAAATTTTAATTTACTCAAACCTTGAAGCAGACCACAAGCTGGAACCTTGGATTTTGAGTTTTTAATAAAATAAAAATTATATATTTGCTTAAAAAATGTAATAAAAGGACTTTGCCGCAGTAAAAAAAAACGTGGTAACGATAAACGGAATTTAAACTTAAAATTAAAGAATTTCTTTCGATGCGTTTTAACTTTTAATTTATTAATTATGGTTAAGGCTCTTGAAATAAAATGTTATAATTATTTCAGTTGAAGCTATTTATAAAATTAAAGTTATTATGAAAATTAAGTGACTTGCATCCCAAGCTTTTTTTTACTATACTTGAATTAATTTATTAATAATTTAATTTCTAATTTAATCTTATTCCATATTAAAAAATCGTAATTGATTGTCGAAAATTTGTATTGCTGTAATACAAATACTTGATACTTTCAATAATTTTATACTCTTTAGTTCGGTTTGCTATTAAAGCGTGTTTTTTAGTTTTTTTAAGCTATAATTTTTTATTTGTAAGACTAAATATTACTTTATTAATCCTGATGGTACTGATCAAAGAACAAATTTATTAAATATTTGTATTGACCGCTTTGCCAATTTTCAAGATGATCAGATTTCTTGAAATAGGTGAAAAATTACGCTGAAAGATTTCGTTACATAGACAAGCTAATAAAGCGTGTAAATATTAAAAATTCTGGAATAGTTAATTTTATTTTGACAAGGCCAAAGTAATTTTACTGGATTACTTTAAAAAATTAAATTGAAAAATGGGGAAGGTAAAGTCGGGCGCGGACGACGTTAGGATACCCTGTACCACTAGTTTGTAATAAAGTCCGATTTCTTCACAAAAAACCAAAAACAGAAGAATTTTTAAGCAAAAATTTTTTTTTGACCGATCGTTCCTATGGGAGCTATATGATATAGTAAACCGATTTCAATAAAATTTGACACAGTGCTTAAATACCTTAAAAAAATATGAATGCCAAATTTATTTCAAATATCTTTACAAACAAACAAAACACATCGAATTTTGTATAAAAAACGTGTTTTTGGACCGATTGGTCCTATGGGAGCTATATGATCTAGTCAAACGATTTGGATTAAATTTAGTACAGTGCTTAGGACTTATAAAATACTCACGAATGTCAAATTTCGTCCCAATATCTTAACAAACAAACGAAACACAACAAATTTGGTTAAAAAATCGATTTTTTTGGAAGATCGGACCTATGGGAGCTATATGATATAGTCAACCGATTTTGTTCAAATTTTTCACATTGCTTAAGTGGTCTAAAAAATTTCCAAACGCCAACTCTGGTTACGATATCTTTATTAAAAAACGAAATATAGCGAACTTTTCTTTAAAAAAGCTATTTTGACCGATCGGTCCTATGGGAGCTATATGATATAGTCAACCGATTTCGATCAAATTTGGTACAGTGATTGGGAACAATAAAAAACCTTAATACCAAATTTGG
>JBAMAX010004083.1:0-10287 GCA_037043745.1 Chymomyza amoena | reverse complement strand
ATGTCTGAAATAATTGAGTAAAGAACTTGCCAATAATTTTATTACCGGGATGAATGAATATGGCAAAATGTTACATGAAACATTTGTAGACCAAACTATATTTGAAAGAAATGTTTACAAGCGATATAAACAGGTCAAGAAACATCAACCTAAAACGACTACCGAAATCTGTGGCTTGCAAGTCATCGAATTTCATGAAGAGACCTTTCTGATAATGTTTGAACATCCAAAGAATCCGTCAATTTCATCTTAAAAGACGTTTTGGGCGTGAAACACATAAAATCTGGATTGATACCAAAATACTGAATATTTTTAAAAACATGGAAATCCACTGAATTTATTTTTGACCATTTTTTCATCAGAAACGAAACCAGTAACGTACCACAAACTTCGTATTCACCTGAATTAGTAACGTGACTTCTGGCCATTCCCAAGACTGAAAATACCACTCCGGGTGCACCGATTTGACTATATTAAAGAAATTTAACGTGAATTGACGTGCACTATAAAGGCCATTCCAGCCAATGACTTTAGCATAAAAAAGGGATTGTGAAAAACTTTGTTCTAAAGAGAGAATTACTTTTAAGGCGACGAAATACGTTTGGGCGAATAAATGAAGGGTTATTGGAAACAAAAACAAATCTTTCTTTTGGGGCACATTAGCATGTTTTTATATCAGTCTAACTTTAAAACCAAAATGTCAAGTAAATACAGAAAATCCTTGTGAAATATGGACACATATTTCGAGGAAAATTCTAAGAGAGTAATAAGTAAATTATATGATCTGTGGCATCTTTTCAAGAAAATCTTACCAAAATAGCTGAATAATTCATAAAAGTTTCTCAATTCTCTTTTTCGAGAATTTTACGTCCTACAACCTGTCGAATATTGACTTAGTCTTATGCTGAGAATTTAATCACTTCTGAAGATAGTTTTAAGTCTTAAAATTGTATACTTTGCGCCTTTTGGTTTCGGGAGCTGCCTTTTTATTTATTTTTCTTCTTTCAATTACTCCAAAATTGTGAAATAATTTTATTATTGTATTTTTTTTCCTTTAGCACTTTGTCGTTGTCTCTTTTATTGCTCTTTTTTCTCGTTGCCTCGTTCCTTTAGACCACGCGCATATGTGAACGATGAAACATCTGGGACTGGGTAAGAGAAGTTGATTGCCCAGACAGTGTCTACTGTCTGACAGCGATGATGCCATTTTTCTTATTGAATATATTTTTAACAGCCAATTCAATGAATTTGGTCTTTAAAGTGGCCTAGAAACAGCTGCTTTTTCATACTCATGCACCCTACACTAAATGTGCTTTAATATCTTATAACGCTTGGCTGACTACTCCACATCAACTGCCATATCGTATATCGGACCTTAGCTCCTGCTGGGAGCAGTTCCGAGGGCTGAAGCCGGCCTCAACTTGCCTCCCCCTTGACCAAAGTGCTGAAGAATTGTGCAATGCACGCAAAGCCGCGTTTATAAAATGCATAAATAAATAAATAAGCCATCCACATGGCTCGCATACTTAATTTTTCAAGGAGTTACCAACTTAGCGTCCTGGAGCGAAAGAGAGTTAATCATAAACTAAGGCTAGAATTTCATAGTTGTTCTTAAATTTACTTCTACGAGTATATTATTTATTACGTAAATCCCTTAACATACAAGGATATACAAGTTGGAGAAACAGCGGAATAAAAAGCTGCCAGAACAGCTGGCAACAATAAAAATTATCATTATCATCATTCATTCGTGTCCTGCCTCATTCATTCAGTCGTGCATTCATTCGCCTCTCTGCTGCTTCGATATTACTCTCTTCATTGGCTCATTGCAGTCTGAATCATTGCATCTGCTCCTGTGCCTTATAATTTGCTCTCTCATTTATTTTCATCCCAATGCATAAATGTCCTTTTGATTGATTTACAAGAAGAAAAAATTTCAACAACGCTAAGTCGAATATCTTAACTGCAGCTTTTTTTTGTCATTTGGGTAGTCTAGGCTGTTTGAGCCAAGTATTCCACTCAACGGAATTCCAACCTAATTACTCGAAACAGATATCAGACCTATATAATTTATAATTTATATAATAATTTAGAAACTAAAACAAAAAATTTTAAAAACTAAAGTCTATATTCGCTCACAGAACTAGTTCAAGTTTACAATTAATTAATTTCAAATTTTTTTAACTAAGAGGCGCTGCAAATAACTTCAAAATCATAACTGTTACGGATGTCAGATTAACTGATTGTTAAGAATTTAGTTGAGAATAGTTGTTGAGCATTTAGTGAAAATTTTACTTTAAAAATGGATCCTTTTCGCGTCAATGTTTGGAAAATATTGTCATTATTATTTCTAATTATGAGTGCTTTTCTTGCGGGAGCGTATTATAACAATCTCCAAGAAACAAATCGAAATGCAAAGAAATATGAACGACTAAGTCAGCAAATGGAAGACTTGCAGGTGGGTATATAAGGCTTACTTACAAGCGCTTATATTTACCAAGGTGCCTTCTATTTTAAGTGTGCTTACCAGAAAATTCAACGCGATTTTGCTGGTATAGCTGGCGATTTACGAGCCTACGCAGAATGGCAGACACAAGCAATAAAGACCCACGGTCAACGAAACATAATGCATAAGGAAAATTGCCGGCAAGAAACGATCAGTTGTGTCAAAAAAATATTACTTTAGTCTCGGTGCAACATAATCGTATGAACAACGCTGCGAAAGATGTAGAAGCCCGCATCCGAAAAGTGAATGGGGGACTCAATTGTGAATGGGATTTCTTAGAAAGGCTGCTGCCACAAAATATAACCAATACTACTATTGCGGAAGGCATCTCACTGTCCAATGAGCAGACACCGGAGATAGATATAGAAACTGCTCCCAAAAGCTTCGCCGTGCAGGTAAGATGGTCTTTAAGTATTAAAGTTGTATCAAGATTTTTATTTTTAAATATTTTTTTAATTTGCAGACAGCCTTCCTGAATAGCGACCAAGCCGTCATGTTAGACATCCAATGTTTTGAAGGGTACAATACACTTCCATTGTACTTACTTGCATTTATCGGTAAATAGTAAAATCTATATATATTTTTATTAATCACCTTTAATAATTATTTAATATCCTGAACAGAGTACACGTGCATGGAAATATCGTTTAATTTTTTATTCCGAAAAGTATTTCTATACAAGTCAGTTTTAGTTGGCATTATTTTAATACTTGTTTTAAAATATGGAAGTTAAATTTGAGAGGAGGGGTATTAAATTTATACTATATATATTTTGCTGGATACCTTATTTTTGTTGTTACATTACATTACAAATAAACATTTATTTTTTATAAAAAAATTAATGTAATAAAGCAATATTGAAACCAAAACGAATATTGGATGTAGGTTAAAACATAAGCAAAATGTATTATTAATGAATATATTTTATAATAACGAATATTCAATGTAAACTTTTTAAAAAGAGTTTTTTATGCTCGGTAAATAAAGAAAATGTTAAGTATGGAAAATAAATGTAATGCATGGAAGTAGACGTCGAAGACCTTCCTATGTTATCAGGGACTTTTATAATTTGTATTTACCATACAAATGGTATATCAAGTTTAGAAACTGCAATATAATATGAGAGAACTTTGTTGTTGGTGTTGCTTTGGGACGGACAGTGACCCCATGAAATCCCATATATATATATATAAGTTAATCTAACTCCGTGTGGAGCATAGGACCAAAAGGCCCTGTGCTGCGTTCTTAATTTCTTTTAAATATTTTAAACATATTTTTAGCTTAAACTAATAAATAAGTTAGTGTTATGGCGGCTGTGTTAAATTGTATATAAATTGTGACGAAAAAGAATTTCTAAATAAAACGCAAATAATTCCTCTTCTTCAATATTTATTTTGACTCCTTCAACATATGTCCCTTCTGAATACTCATATGCCAACGCTTCGTCCAATCCATTTTTTATAGGCGTTGGCCCGGATGGCGTTCAGCTCTCTCTTAGCATTCTGTTTACGGTCGGTATGGAGTCAAAACGGGTTTATTAACGGTTAACGAAATAGGATGGCTGAAAGTCAATTTCTTGTCGAACATTTATTTCTAGGTATCTAACATTGTCAACCCACTGTTTTGGGAAATTATTAAACATAAGAGGGCTTATAGGCAAATGTCAGGGTTTTCTTCTTTTAGAGAAATAAATAGACATTTTTTTTTTTGGTAGTGTTTACATTTATTTTCCATTTATGATCAAATTTTACGAGATCATTTAGGGAGCCTTGCAATGATTGTTCTATATTTCTTAGACTTAAATCGGATCAACAGATTACGGTGTCGTCAGCAAACATTGAAAGATTGCAACGTATTGGTTTAGGTATATCAAATGTAAAATCATCTTATGGGATGGCTCAAGCACCGATCCCTGAGGAACTCTGACGCAAATAAGACATTCTGTGGATCTAATAACAACTCGTTCAACATAATTTTAATTATATTCAATCAATTTTATGAAGCTAGTAAATTGTGCCATGTGTACTCCCATTTAGTTATTTATATATAATATATGTATGTATAGATAAATATTTGTATGGTTCTTTCAATTATAATTGGGGTTACTTCAGCTAAGTACATTTTATTCAATTTGAACATGGTTAGGAAACTGAAAAATTTTAACTGAGTATCGCACATGAAGCTGCTAAGATTTGTGCTATCTAATCATCAAAACATAACATCGAATTTTAATGTCCTCAGATATCAGCCTGAAGGCCTAAGTTGCTCTGGCGAACTTCTTTATAATTATGTATAAATCAATAATTTATAATCTGAATCCAGTGAGCAACCGGAAATGGCGATAGAATACCTAAAATTGCGACTAAGAACATCCTAATATTGCACTAATAATTGATACTTGGTTCATTCATTTGAGAAGCTCAAAACAAGGACTGACAACGAAATTCTAACAATTATATGTATGAATATATACATAGGTATGTATACCAGACAGCACAGAAAACGATTATATGCTATAACATTTTATATATGTGCACGGATAGATATTAATTAATTGATCAATTAATAACACAGTAAACACATGCTATGCGACTGCCCGGTGCTTCTAAGAAGATCCCCACTACTTACATTCCCCTCCTCCGTTTCTATCAATTAGGCAACACTATGGACCTCATGGTCTCTGGGTGATCTCTGTCACTTACTGAGCAGCCTACATGGCTTATATAGGCCTTGGCTGCCATTTGTTCGAACGAAATATTTATGTCCTTCAATACTCAAGTGCTTTAGTGGTCGGTTGCTTTAGCACCTGGCCATGAGTTGCCATACTGAGTATTTACTACTCATATACATACATATGTGTGGCATTTACATAAACTGTGCTGTAATTAGTTCCTGCCAAGTTCATCAACTGATGCCTGTCAAAGCTGAAGTGTTTCCTTAACACCTTCTCAGTTATGACTTTTACCAGGTGACCTCGTCAGAAGCACCGCAGTAAAGCATAAAAACCAATGGCTAGCCATCAGTACAAAGACCTAGATATGGTTGGATAGGTACGTCTGATTAATACTTGTGAGTGTTGGCAGATGACGAATAATTTTTCAACTCACTGGCCTACATGTCTCGACACATTGAGTCCAACTTACTGCATGCTCAGGATTAATTGCAACAGCTGCTTCTTAGATTGATGGTGCTTTTTGGGGGATAATTGTGGCCAGTTTGTACACAAATGGTGTACTATATGGGGAATCCTTGGCACATCTAAATGGACAACGTAATCTTTATTTAAGTAACCTTACCTTATTTCAGTCTGCTGGATTTAGCTGTTTAAATCCGAATACTAGCCCTAAATCGTAGTTTCTATAATTTGCAAAACTAATAAATTGTGATTATATAAGCAATCGCAACGTTTCAAGCTAAAGTTTAGTACAATATCTTGGAAAGAAATAGGAATTTTAATAGAAAATAATTCGGTTCTTAAAAATTCAAAATATCAATACGGACTTGGTCCTTCACGAAGTTGTGCAAAATTCTCATGTTTCCACCTGGTTTCGGCTGAAAGATTTCCTTTGTTACAGAAATGTGGTATGTGTAAAGCAAAATTTTGTAGCAACTTTGAAACAGAAGTAGAAATCCAACAACCATGGCTTTCCGTAAAACACATTGTATGATTGACAGATTGACAACGCATTATTGCTGCTCCTCCTCCTCCACATTGCGGGCACGACGCATCGCAGCTTCGGCCTCCCTTCTCCTTATTAATGCTTGAACAACCTCAGACACACGATCATCCTCCGAACCAAGAAAATACTGAATATCATCCAGCGTGAACCAAGTTAAAAGAAAAAAAATTCCCAGCCCTAGCATCATCAATGGGGCTACTTGCGGTTGTATTTTAGCAATCAGAGACTCGCTGGAGATCCAACCGAAAAAGCAGTCAATGGCCCACTCCAAAGAAAATATTGCCGGTTGGTATATGAAGGGTACAATCAATTCCATCATGATGCAGTAGAACATAATTTGCAAACTTGTTATTAATCGCGTCTTTGGTAGTTTAAGTTCCATTGTTTTCTTATGCATGGCCATGATAAAAAGGATTATGAACATTGTTGATACGGGAGAAGCGCATTTGGTATACGTTAAGCCCATCCAATGGAAAAATAAAACTATCAACAGCGAAGTAATAAAGCCGACTTCCATCTTGGCTGTTTAGTCGTTAAATTGAGCTAAATCTAAAATAAATTGTTAAAATTAAATAGTACTTCGAATAATTCATGGTACAAAGAGTATATTTAGTTTGTACAAGCCGAAAATGTATGTAACAAAAAAAAGCTTTATAGCCACTACATCAACGTAGTTGGCTCTCGGTTTCGCTAAAAGTGGTAAGCAATACATATATATAATTTTCTAGAGAAGCGAAGCAGGTGCGATGTTGATTTTTGACAATTGTGAATCTGTGGGTTATATAGAACAATACTGCAAAGAGTTTTTTGAGAGTCGAATCCATCAAACCTGCCGACCTTCAGGAGGGTTGTGAATAAAGGCCCGCAGCACTTTTTATAAGCAAACGACATTAGCGTTTTATTAATTTCCAATAGCTTACCTATCTTGCTTTTTAAAATGTATTAACCGGAAACAAATTGACACACATCGACATTGACAGTGGCTGCTCGATTAATTTTCATTTAAGTTTGATAACACAGTAAAATCCTCTAGTACGGGTAAGTATAACACTAAGTTAATAACAAATTCACAATTTGGTTTTAGGCGATTTTGAAATAATGGGGTTTAGAAACAAAAATTTGTTTACACAAGTATTAAATATTTTTTTTTTTTTGTGTACCGTATGCTTCAAAGTTTGAGACAATAATGAAAATGAATTCCTGTTTATTGAACAGCAATGAATTTTAGGCAAATAACGCCTACTGAATTAAAAACATTTGTAAGTCGTGCTTAGTACAATGGGATGAATTATGAATTTTGCGGTTTTATTATACCTTCTACCGCATGGAACAAAGTTTGTGCAAACGGAAAATGGATGTAACATACAGAAGGAACCGTCGGAGAACCCCCAAAAATTACCTAAAATATGATCAGGGTCACTTGAGAAGTCGATACACCCATATCCGTCTGTCTGTCAGTTCGTATGAACGCCCAGATCTCAGAGATGATAAGAGCTAGAGCAACCAAACTTTAAGTTATGATCAACGAAGTGCTTGAGAACTCTAAAAAGCTTCCGAGTGCCAAATTTGGTTACGAAAGCTTCATAAACAAACGAATTATTCATCAACAACTTTTATGATCCCATGCGGACGTACGGACGTTTATTAATCATTCGCACGATTTACGAAGACTTTAACATAGGGAGTATAAAATAAATCATTAGGTACAGTAAGCTCTCGTTCTGCCATCTTGACGTTTTGAATGTTTGTTTGCAGCACTGGTGTGGTTTCCGGCTTGAAGTAGAGATCCACATTAGAGCCACAGCCCAAGTCATTGAAGATACCTGCAGCAACTGCATCACTCACCAATTTCGTGCCATCCTCTTCGCTCAAATCGGACTCCCAATGAGGTTCAAAAATGGCCATGCCGGCCAAAGCACCAGAGCCAATGGTGGCATAGGGCAATTTACTGGAACTACCTTTGGGAGACAGCGAATAGACGTGCGGGCCATGCTTATGGTAGCCGCCCAGAATAAATGCCGGCTGAATTCCTTCTGGAAAGCGAAAAAGCCAACGCTTGAGCAATTGCTCAGCGGCTATAACGAGCACATGGCGTTCAGATTCCAGACGAAGCAGCTCTAACTCTGCCGTCAACATATCCATGGTCATGGCAGCATCGGCGGTATGATGTATCCATTTATTTTCTGCTTAGCAATTTTTGTGGCGAAAAGACATCAGGAAAAAGTTTGCAATGAATCCTCTCACTTTTGTAGGTGGTATCCATTTTGGAAGTACTTAATTCTGAAGCTATTTCAGTAACTTCTCAATTGCAGCAGGATTATTGGCAAATTTAATGAATCGAGATTACGGATATATTCGATGAAATTAGATGAAAAATGTTGCTGCATAAGTGTGTGTTGCATTAATCTTATAATTTTGAATATATTTCTATTAGCCAGCTATCAGTTGGCTAATTTGATACTAAAGTGAACTAGAAAAGGCTCCTTTCTAAATACACTGCATTTTGTCAGCCCATAATGCTGGTCTCTTTGGCACAGCTTGGAAGACCCTAGTGGGAACCCAATAAAGAATTTTGCAATGCACACACACGGCCGAGAACATAAAAAAATAAATAAACCTTGTACATGAGACGCATATGTCATTTTTCAAGGAGAGCAACAAAAACAAATCAGGAGGGCTTTAAAAAGTGAGCCGTAGAAAGCAGTTGGTTTGAATTAAGTGGAAGCTCGAAAAAATTAAGGAAAGATAACTTTATTAAATGCATAAAAAAAACCGACAAAAGTTCAATTTTAAGTCTAATACAAATTTTCAAATTTAAACATTAAGCATAAAATTTAAATCGATTATTTCTTTGTATAAATTCGAAAGGGTATAAAAAGTCGTTTGTCTTAACTCAAGATGTGTCCATTGCACATGCAAAATGTTAGTTTCATCCGAGTGTTGTGGCTCAAATTTTAAGAACTTTAATAAGAAATCATTGGCTGCATTGGATGCTTCAGAGTCGCTTTCCGGAGCTTAATAGCAGTAGTAAGTGGCTTTGTTGCAGCTGGCTACCTTGTGATATACTCGAAGATCCGTGTCAACTTCTTTTCACGCGCGGTAGAACGGCTGCAATCGGCTGTGCCAGTTTGCATGGTGTTCGTCGTGGGATTGACATTAGACCAATTACGTTTTGTGGTACCTTTTGAGCTCGAAATCTGTGGAATTCTGTGTATACTCTGGCCGGTGAATACATCCTGTAACTGATTCAGTCTTCTGGAAGAAAATGGCTTTATTAGCATGGCGGATGATCCTTGTGTTGCTATTGGAGCATTGCGCCAGGCTATGGGGCATTAAAGTCTGGCGACGCTTGAGTCCACTGGTCACTGTTGGTACTGACAGTGTCGGACCGCAGAACACCGGCAGTACCTTGTCGTTTGTATCCAGCAAGCTCAATAAGTTTTTCTTTGAAGACATGTGATGCATGGCTCCTGCTAGCGCACAGGAAGCTGATTCAAACAGGCGGGTGACTTACGTGCACCACTGCATCGACGTCCTACAGAGCAAGCGCATGCTGCTTCAGCGCCAGCATCCATGACCTCCAAGGAACCGACTGTAAACGAAAAGGTGTTGCGTCTGAATTTCTGTATAAAAATGTCTCGTTCTGGATAATTGGACATATGAAGGAGCGTGCATGTGTCGACGCACTTTTTCATCAACATCCCTCAATTTGTTTAATATATGGGGTATAGTCTGAGAATTACGCTCCATGCATTGGCGAACGTTGCTCGAAGGATCCTACAACAAGTGAAACTAGTAGGCAAGCAGCGCAGGATCAACCGGCTTCTCCGGCATTTGTAGACGTTGCAGGTCTAGCACTGCTCGAAATATCGACAAGGCCATCCAACATATACTTTAGTGTCTGATCGCATTGTTCTACATCCAGCGCGGCATCAGTCCCAAGCTCTTTAGGTGTGAAATTAACCATATAACAAATACGATCACGTATTTGTGTATCATGCGATTTTGTCTAAGGATTAACAATCACATTTGTTTTTATCATAATCAAATGTAAACAAATTGAAATGTATTACAGTGTAGGCTCTGCTTAACTGTCAAAAG
>JBAMAX010004082.1:0-57670 GCA_037043745.1 Chymomyza amoena | reverse complement strand
CCTGATCATATTTTAGGTAACTTTGGGGTGTCTCCGACGTCTCCTTCTATATGTTACATACATTTTCGGCTTGCACAAACTTAATATACCCTTGGTACCATACGGTACAGGGTATAAAAAGACGTCAAAGTGTGAAAAACGGGGAAAAAAGGGTAAATATTAGATAACTTTTAAAAAAACTCGTAATTTTTTTGTATGAAGTATAAACAAACGTATATCATCTTAAAGCTTGAATCTTCTTTTTTCCAAAACCGTAAAGCAATTGGTTGAAAAATTACGACAATGTGATTGTTGGAGCGCTCGCAGTACACGCAAAACGGTTTTTAAGCAATAAATTGAATATTTTAGGCAATTTTGAAACACATTATCGTGATGTACTTGTCAAGACCTACTACGTACACTAGGTCACTTGAAAAGTGCTAAATCTCTGTAGTCCTTGCGAAAAAAAGAAAAATTCGCGTTTGTGGCAAATTTCTTCTGTTTTTATACCCTGTACCGTATGGTACCAAGGGTATATTAAGTTTGTGCAAGCCGAAAATGTATGTAACATATAGAAGGAGACGTCGGAGACACCCAAAGTTACCTAAAATATGATCAGGGTGAATAGAGAAGTCGATATACCCATGTCCGTCTGTCCGTCTGTCCGTCCGTGTGAACGCCTAGATCTCAGAGATGGTAAGAGCTAGAGTTACCAAACTTTCACATTAGATCCCATATTATTCCATAGGAGGCAAGTTCATTTTATTTTTTTGATATCGGGGATAAATTATATAGCTCCCATGGGGGTCTTTGTGACGACCTCGACAAAAAAAAGCGTTTTAGATGAATAGTTCGTTTGTTTATGAAGATATCGTAACGAAATTTGGTATTCGAAAGTTTTTTATAGTTCCCAATCACTGTACCAAATTTGATCAAAATCGGTTGACTATATCATATAGCTCCCATAGGACCGATCGGCCAAAATAACTTTTAAAGAAAAATTCGCTATATTTCGTTTTTTAATAAAGATATCGTAACCAGATTTGGCGTTTGGAAATTTTTTAGACCACTTAAGCAATGTGCCAAATTTGAACAAAATCAGTTGACTATATCATATAGCTCCCATAGGTCCGATCTTCAAAAAATCGATTTTTTAACAAAATTTGTTGTGTTTCGTTTGTTTGTTAAGATATTGGGACCAAATTTGACATTCGTGAGTATTTTATAGTTCCTAAGCACTGTACCAAATTTAATCCAAATCGTTTGACTAGCTCATATAGCTCCCATAGGACTAATCGGTCCAAAAACACGTTTTTTATACAAAATTCGATGTGTTTTGTTTGTTTGTAAAGATATTTGAAATAAATTTGGCATTCATATCTTTTTTAAGGTATTTAAGCACTGTGTCAAATTTTATTGAAATCGGTTGACTATATCATATAGCACCCATAGGAACGATCGGTCAAAAAAAAATTTTTGCTTAAAAATTCTTCTGTTTTTGGTTTTTTGTGAAGAAATCGGACTTTATTACAAGCTAGTGGTACAGGGTATCCTAAAGTCGTCCGCGCCCGACTTTACGTCCGCCATTTTTAAATATAATTTCATTCGATATCTTCTTCTTATTTCCTGTTGCTCCTAGCAGAGCATACCGCTATATGGCTATATTGTATATTGTTATTTCTAAATCATGGGGTTTGCATCTCCAAATCCTTCGTGCATGTTGCCGAAGCAGGTGGATAAGAATGAATACTCCTCGGGCTTACTCTTATGTTTATAAAGAAATATGTGAGGGAGCTGGGTTCTGACAGTAAGTTACAAGCTCAAAGTTAGTCCTTACAACTCTGCTCGCAGTGACAGGTCACATTTAAACAGACCTAACCTGGAGAACAGACGTCTTTTGCAGCCGCTTATTCTGAGTACAGATACTACGTTGTGGATCGCTCTTTGCTTCACTGCTCCTCGAAGACCTTACCGGCAAGGGTGGCCCAACCAGTAACTATGGTACCGCCGGCGTTGCTCTTAGAGAAGCAGTATGATTGAGTATTGCGATTATAAACCAAATTTAAATGAAATATTGAAAAATACAACGAGGAAAAAAGATAGAAATGAACTAATCCGCGCCACAGGCAAGGTGTACTTTATTTTATTGTTAACTTTTTTTTGTTGCTCCTTCTGCTGCTTTAACGGTGTCTTGTTGTTGTTGTTTAATTTGCAACAATTTCTCTTTCTTTTGACAATTAGAGAAAGTAACATATTTTGTTTGCATTTGAGCTGTTCCGTAATTCTAATTGTCATTATGATTAACAGCTGTTAAATCAATAAAAAACAAGTAAAAAAAACTGTTGCCTGTAAAGTCGGTTTTACGGGCGAAGATTTTACGTGACAACGTCTTTTTCTCGGTAGAATATTTATTGATATGAATATTATTAAATTGCACAATAATAATTCCTATTTGAGTGATTTTGTTGAGGATAGGACGATGATAGGAGAAATAGGAAATGAAAGGAAGTGTTTCTGCTGTAATGTGTCTTGCGAAAGTCAAGTCGATGGTTGTTTCTTTTAACGTAGTTGACTTAGAAACGTTTGATACGCAATCAAGATTATACGTATATTTCATGGAATTATGAAACGAGTTGTCAGACTTTACGTTTTCGTATCTCTTAATAAAATAAAATTTTCTCGGCAGTAGATAATAAATAAAAAGGTATAAACGAATGGTTTGACAGAAGAAAGGCCGAACTATGCTTGTTAGCATGCAAACAAAATAACAAAATTTTGTGTTGCTAAGGTAGCGCAGTGCGAGTTTCTATTTGTGCATTACTTTTTCCGCAGTTGTAATGCAGATTTTCGGCAGATCACTGCTTTTCTATTTGCCTCCGCTTACAATCCCTCAAACGAAACGCAGCGCTTGTAATCAATTACGTTTTCTGCGGAGGTAATGCAGTATTTCGGCAGACCGCAGAGGCTATGCGCCGCTGGGGTTAATCAGTTGCGCTCACTCAAAACTAAAAATAGCCACCGCTGTGAGCAGTGCCGGTTTGGTGCTGAGCGCTAAGCAGTGCGGCTGACGCTGTGCGTTGCTTGTTGCTGCGATTCACAAAAAGTCGCTGGTTCGTTTATAGATAAGAGCAGAGCGCAAACCAAAAATAAAAAATGCCACTTATCGTTACGATTATTTATCGATAGACTTATCGTTACGGTTATCGTTATACTT
This sequence comes from Chymomyza amoena, assembly GCA_037043745.1. Taxonomy (NCBI): domain Eukaryota; kingdom Metazoa; phylum Arthropoda; class Insecta; order Diptera; family Drosophilidae; genus Chymomyza; species Chymomyza amoena. The sequence continues at coordinate 54,477 of JBAMAX010004082.1, read as the reverse complement.
TTTCAATGGTGCCACCCATACAAACCTAATTTAAGACGTTGTCACGTCAAAAAAAATCGGGAAACTGAAAACTTTTATAAATAACAAATAATAATATATTGTTATATGAGTTCGTTATTAAACCTTTCATTTTTTGAGCATTTTGTATGCAACGGTTGCAACGATTCTTTGCGCAACTGCGGCACGGCAGACGCAAAAGCGTTGCAAAAATCAAAATTTTGATGTGATCGTTTTATTATATCAATACTACATATATCTGATTTAGAATTTTCCAAGGATTTAGAATATAAAATTTTTATTCAATTCGGAAGAAAAGTTTAATTGCTATAGCCGATCAAAGTTGAGTATTTTTTCAACTATAAAAAAAATTGAAATTTTTGGAATAAAAATTCATGTTAAAGTTGTTTTGTAAAAAAACGATGCATCCAATTGCAATTTTCTTGATTTCTATAAAAAGGTATATGCAATTTAAATATAATGAAGAAAAATATGACTTTATATCTTTTCTAGTTTTTTCAATACTTCCGTTTACCTGTTCAAATATATTTGGACTACTTTTTCAATTTTGAAAGAAAAAAAATAACGTCTCCTACATATATTCCAAAAGATGGCGCTAGTAGCCAGTAATAGTTCAAATAAATAAATCACAGCTGTTTTCCATCAGTTTTGACATCGATAAATATAACCTTACATCGATATTAGTTAATTTTGTTTGCGTCATATAGTTACACTTAAATAAATATGTCAACTTATAAACCGAATTGACGTCATTTGCGGGAGATTTTACTTTTTCATTTCAACATGAAAAAATCGGCGGCTGAGGCTCATCGGGTTATTTCAAGTACTTGGTGATGATACTATTAGTGAAAGAACGTGTCGCGAGTGGTTCCAGCGCTTTAAAAGCGGTGATTTTGTTGTTGAAGATCGGCATAGCGGTGGCAGAGAAAAAACTTTAGAAGATGATGAACTGGAGGCTTTACTTAATGAAGACTCGTGCCAAACTCAAGAACAGCTAGCAAAACCAGTGGGGGTAACTCAGCAAGCAGTATCAAAACGCCTGGAACAGCTGGGGATGATCCAAAAACAAGGATATTGGGAACCGTATCAGTTGAAACCAAGAGATGTGGAGCGACGTTTATTTGCTTGTGAACAGCTGCTTGAAAGACAAAAACGAAAAGGATTTCTTTATCGTATTGTTACTGGGGACGAAAAATGGGTGCACTACGACAACCCTAAGCGACGCACATCATGGGGATTGCCCGGCCACACTCCTACGGCGACACCTCGACAGAATATTCACGGATCCAAGGTCATGTTGTGTATTTGGTGGGATCAGCTTGGCGTAATTTATTGTGAGCTGCTAAAACCTTCTGAAAAAATTACTGGTGCACTTTATCGAACGCAATTATTGTCGGGCATTCAAAGCAAAACGGCCGCAATACGCTGATAGACACGAAAAAGTAATTTTGCAACACGACAATGCTCGACCTCACGTGGCGAAATTAGTCAAGACGTACCTCGAAACACTGAAATGGGAAATTCTACCTCACCCGCCATACTCTCCAGATGTTGCTCCATCTGATTACCATTTATTTAGGTCGAGGGCACACGGCCTGGCGGGCCAGTGCTTCGATTCTTTTGAAAAAGTGAAAGAATGGATCGATTCTTGGATCTTATCAAAGGATGAAGAATTTTTCCGACGTGGGATTCGTTTGTTGCCTGAAAGATGGGCCAAAGTAGTGGAAAGTGACGGACAATACTTTGAAACATAAATAAGATACCATTTTTTTTTATATAATTTTTAAAATTAAAAAAAAACGGCGGGAGCAAAGACCTAATAATATAAATTAAGAGCTATTAAAAGATTTACCACCTCTAAAAAAATTGTATGCGATTTTTCGCGATAATGACTGTAAGACCAGTAAAATCCTAGAAACCCAACTCCAAAATATGCTGCCGCATGTGTAAGAAGAAAAACACGCAGTAGAAGCAGTTTCTAAATTTTGAGGTTTTTGCCTGTAACATAAAAAAAAATGGATTGATCATACCAATTTTTTTATGTTTCCAGGTAGTTCTAAAACATTTAATGTTACTTAATTTGTTCCTGTTTCACGCTTTCTGGATGTAGGCTTAACAATTTTATATATTCCTGAATACTTCAGAAACATCATAGTTTTGTTTTGACTTTATAAGAGCACACATTGCAGTAAAAAGTATTTTTAAATATAATTCGCAAGCAGTGATTTTATAAGTGTAACGTTGTCTTTGGAAAACGCAAAATTATTTGAGTTGTTCAAAAACTAAACGAGAAGGAATTCGTTTCGGCCACCAGAAAGGCACTTAATGTTGAGAAAGCATATACAAAGAAGTTTGATACCTTACAAAGCAAACTTAGTCTTATTTATGCCAAAATAAAAACTCTTATCGCAACCAAGAAAATGTTAGTAGGAAAAACGAAAACTGACTAAAAGGACTTACCCTTATTAAAAATATATCAGAAGAACCTCAGACAGAGGAAAACCTACAAAATGTTTGGACGAGTGCTCAAATTTTATTCGAAAGAGAAAGCTTGTCGATGCCACAGTCGATTAAGCAACGAATTATCTTTCGGAGGTTCTATAAAAAAAAAAGCAAGGACGATGAAAAAACAAGGACACCTATAGCAAAAGCAGTTGCCTATGGCAGCCCTTTGTGACTTAAAAGGATTTAGGAAAGCATACCCACACCGCCAAATTCAAAACTACATCAGAAATAACTGGAGTGGATCAACAAATTATCATAAGATTGGTTATTTTAAGTATTCTCAACAGCAAGGGAAAACTTAACGGCAGCAAATTTGATGAACATGCGACTAAGACTGCAGAGCTGCTAATGGAAAAATTTCCGGGAAAGAAACTAGCTCCCATACTTCACAAAATTTTGGCAATGGCTCATTGGGGAGCCATAAATACTTGTAAAATATCAAGATCAGGATATATCTTGTATATGTACAATATGTTGGCAGCCTCTTCAGATCCACTAGTTGCATCCCTTAGACATGTGAGATTCAAAACAGAATTGAAAAGTTATTCAAAAGCAATGATAAGTCTTTTAGATATCCCCTCAAATGTAAATGTGGATGATTATTTTACAAAAAACTACTGATATAACAATTTTTGTTATATTATGATCAAAAAATATATCATCAAAATTTTCTTCATAAATATGGCAAATAGGGCACAGGCAACAAAATCTAACCTCCACAACATATTCCTTTGAACTACAATTTATTTTATTAATATATCTTAATTGATTTAGAAAATATGAAAAACGATGTACATATATTTCAAGGGCGAATATTACACAGGCAACAAAATCCAACTTCAACAACATATTGCGCAGCTCTCAGCTTTTGTATCATCATATATGAATACCTAAAAAGCCTAAGATTTTTCTTTCAATTGCAATTTAATTCATAAAAATATCTCAATTGGTTTAGAAGATATGATTTTTGCAACGGATTTTCAGCTTCCGTGCCACTGTGCGGCGCAGCAGACATATTTATATGTGCACAGTAAGCTCATTATTTATTCGTACACTTTGAAGAAATATGTTTAATGCTTTATTAAGAAGCGTAAAGTTGGCATATAGAAGATTTTTTATTGAATATAACAATTATTTCTGTTTGAATTTTGTTTGCCAAATAAAACAAAATATTGCGATTTTAGCATATTTGGATTAACTACATTATATTAATATTAATATTATGCATCCATACAACAAAACATCACCCAATTGAGCATAACATCAGTTCTTGTAAACCACCAATTTTTTTTTATTTTAACAAGTTCAGAATACAAACCTAGGTTAGGGCGGCAGTTAGGACCGACGTCCCAACTCACTTAGGCCAAGGATAGGCCCTTTGCGATACCGCTAGTGAGCCAATTCACCACATTTCCCCACTTGATGGGTCCCGTACGAAAGTTGAGGAAGCCATCCGGCTGCCTGAATGAACCTTAAAAGGCATTTTGGACTCTGTTCAGAGAGCTGAGATAGATCATTTAGAAAATGTGACTGTAGGAACCTAAATATTTTTCTGCCCAGTCCTGGGCAGTGACAGAAAAAGTGTTCCACCGTCTCTAGCTGCTCTTTATCGCCACAGCTTCTACAGAAGTCGTGGTGGGGAGCATTCAAACGGGATGCGTGGTTTCCTACCAACCAGTGTCCCGTAATGGCACGGATGACAGATGAGCACTGGGCTCTATTCAGGCAGCAAAGTTTTTTGGTTCTTTTACTGCAGTAACATATGTCGGCCAGGTTTGCCGCGAGATTCTACACGTGTTCGTGTTCTCAGTTTACAGCTGGCCATGGGTATACCCAGGCCCCCCTTATCTTGAAGGAGGATGCTGGTAGTTCCTTTTCTAGCCAGTTCATCCGCAATGCAATTTCCCTCAAAGTCCCTGTGTCCTGGAACCCATATCAGGTGAATTGAAAGCTGCTCAGCCATCTCTCCTAGAGACAAGCGGCAGTCATTCACTGACTTCATACACGAAGTCATCGAGACTAGAGACTTAATAGCCGCTTGGCTGTCCGAATATATACAGATATTCTTATCTTGGACTTGTAGGTTTTTTATTGTTGTTAAAGCCTCCCGGATTGCTGTGACCTCTGCCTGAAAGACACTACAGTGGTCCGGGAGCCGAAAGCAATTCTAATGTCGAAATCCTCGACGTAGACCCCTCCCCCTACACTGTCGTTTAGCTTTGAACCGTCCGTGTATACCTTAAATTTTAAAGAAATACAACCAATTAGTTGGTAAGCATTGAAAAATGGTTCGTTAATACCATAGAACATCTTGTCAAAACACTTTTTATATATGAACATTATATACATAAATTTTAAAGAAAAATGCTTTTTAACAGACAATTGTTTCTTACATTTTTAAAGCATAAGATATTTCTATAAAAAAAGACCATTTATACAGGGGTGCCACAGAAATAGTTATTGATTTTGGCAATGGTTTGAAATCAAATCAATAAAAAAATCCGTATGTGCCACAGAAATCCTTTTGATTTCATTTTTCGAACAATTAATTTCGAATGTTTACACTTTTGCTAGAATGGCAGCAAAGGGTTGCCAACCTAGCAAGAATTATTTTAGAACATTTAGACACTTATTCAAATGCATGTTTATTAACAGTGATCCAATAAAGTTTATGCTTTATTACATTAAACGATAATTATCAGCGTATTTTGCATCATTTTGCTTTCCATTTGTGCAAACTAGATTTAAATTAAGTTTGAATATTTGTCCCGCCCATTACAAGAGTGTGTATGACAACCCTACTCAGCCCGACTCACACAGCTGTGCACAGCGTTGAGAATGGCAAAATTGGTTTGTACATTTGATAATTTGCACAAAAATAGAAATTAATTTAAAAAAAAAAAAGATTATTTATATATGATGGACTGCTGCTGAGGTGTAACTTTGCTTTTTATTTTGTACGCAAGAATTTGGAATTTTAAAAGTTGATTTTTCTTGGTAAACAGAATTAAAACAAATGCAGTACCTGAAACTATTCCCTACTCTACACTCACACATATGCACTGACACATTCCAAAGCCCGGCCGCTAATAATAATAATAGTTTAAATTATATTTTCTTATTAAAATAAAACTGCGCTAGGTCGTATCGGCCTAATGGCCGAATTCATATTTAAACATTAATGTCCTAAAGTTAACACTTCCAATAAAGCTAGTTTCACTTACATTAACAATATATTTCTGTTATATTACGCATTCAACGAAAATACCCTTTTTTTTAACTAAGCATTATAAAAAATTTATTTTAATCTAAGTATATTTATAATCGCACTCTTCAATCTCCTTCATTTGTGTTAATGACGTAAATGAACACCTATGATAACTTCAGAAATTTTTGTAAACATTGGACAAACTAGCTCCAGTTGATATTCTATTACAAATGCTTAGAGACTTCGATCGACCGGAAGAGTCTATTACAGCAGATGTCGTAACTGACGTAGACGATTTGATAAAGACAAATTGAATAGTCTTGATAACGGCCTAATAAACCACTTTAGACCTACAAATTCTAGTATCCCGAGTAATTAAAAACATTTTTAAATTTTAGAGCCTCTATTGGAAATATTGGATCTAATGGATGATGCAACTTTCTGGCTGCTGAAGGTCTGTCAATATAACAATGCAAGAATTAGAAAGTTTAACTATCAGCTGTTAAAAACTCAAAGTTGTGAACCTCTAAAAAATCACGCTGTATATATGTGGAATTTCTATTTTTTATTTTTTCAAATATCGTAATCACATTAAATTCAGAAAGTCTTCCACTCACAGCTCCATGCGTCATAGTTGCGTGTTCCTCCAGAGGACAGTGCATGCATGCTTGCAGCTAGATGGCAAGGATGTACGCGTGCAACACTAATAACAGGAGGAGCTTCAGATTCATTACACAGCACTGGACACAGTTTGGTTTAATGATGGACCAGCTACAGTTGCGTCCAAGTCCTGCTCAGGTATAGTAACTTGTCCTCGGCTTTCATTAATAGCTCACATATTATTCTAATATAGTCCTTTGTTATCGATTACCTTTAAATTTAGAAGCATGTCTTTCTACAGAAATAAACCTTTCAAATATAACCTAGAATTTAGGTTCTCCTCAAAAATAACGACTTGTAATTCTACGTGGACAGATCCATTTCTTATTGAATTGGTTTCCAATTGAGGATCTACGCGAGAATCTATAATGCAAAAAATCCATAAATACTTGGTAAATATTTTTTTGGCTGTATGTGAACTCACCCACAGTCCACCTACATTTAATTTTATACGTCCGTTGTCCAACACTACTACATGTTGCATAACCAGCTCATTTAAGCTTGTTTCAGCATCTGTAGTAAAATCTTTACTGGAGCAGGTTCTATTCACAAAGATTGAATTATTATTTCTTTTTGGCTCTAAAGATTTTCGTATGCGTTTTGGAGTTGTATTCGCGTCTGTCAACGTGCTGAAGGTGTCCGAAATTCGGAGGTAAACCGAAATTTATGAGGTGCTCGAAAACTGCTTATAACTGACCTATTTTTTTGGCTTCATCGTCTTTTCCGAAAGCTTGCCTGGATTAACTTTATGAAATACCCATCCGACTGTCTTATTAATTTTTAGTTGGTGGCCCTCAGGTGTGGATCTAGAATCTTGAACTTATGATTTCATTCTGAACGTAAAGCGTCATTGCTTAGAAACTCTGTCAACATAAAAATAGAAGAATGAGATTAGTTAACTTCAAAAGCGTTTTATTACTTACCATTTCTTTACAAATATAGCCAAATGGTGATTTGTTCCCGAAAACGATCCAAGAAATTTATGATATTACGCAGAAACAAGAATTTTTATCTAAATTGTTACGAAACTTCGATGAATGTGAGAAAAGCTCCAAGTAATTTAAGTTGCTTTTTAGTTGAAGGCAGAAAAAGTATTACTTCACCCGAACAGGACTTGAATGCCACTTTAACTGGTGCACCATTAAACCAGTGTCTTAACGCCTATGAAGCCTGTCCTGTTAAGAGGACTGCACGCGTTTGTCCTTGTCGCCAAGCTGCACGCATGCGTGCTCTGCCCTATGGAGGTGCACGCACCTGCGGCGCAAGGAGTTGTGAGTGGTGCACGTTGAAGATGTTCTGCCTTAAATGGAATGAACTACATTGTTTTTTTTCCTTTGTTTTTGAGATTTTATAAACTATACCTTCCAAAATAATTGTTATTTATGAAACTTGTTACTGCTCATACGAAATTTTGTTGAATGTGAGAAAAAATTCAAAAACATTTAATTTACATTGTAGTTGAAGGCAAATGTATAGTGAACTAGATTATTTTTTTTTATAACCTATACCTTACAAAATACGTTTTATTTATGAAACTTGTAACTTGTTCTAACTAAATTACTCATTCTTTATTTTTTTTTCATAGCCCTGTATCGACAATTCAGTTTGGTTCAGGCCTGAATCAGACATGAAATCATAGCTGAATTTTCAGCGCCAGTTATGAATCTGCGTACTAAACAAATTGCTGTTTTTTTTTAAACATTCAGGTGAGCAATTAAAATAGGGTAAGCCTTCTGTTGGTTTACTTGTTATTTGCATTTCAATCGTATATACTAAAGCCCCTTAGGGCAATTTTTTTTTTTGTTTTAAATATGATGGTCCTAGCTCTTAGGATTTCTGAGATCAAGCGATTCAGAAGTACATTGTCCAAACAGTGCCCACATACTTTTTCATAGACCATGTATTTGTAACTTTAGCTTTATAACAAAATTGTTAAATCGAAAATAATAATAATAAATTAGTAAAAACAAGCAATAAACCAATAATTAGCAGAATTTAGGCAGTGTATGCTTGAACTAGTTGTAGCTTTTGCTGACTTTTCACTAAAAGAATTCTTTAAATGAATAATTTAATTCAATTAGCTCTAAACAAATTGGTTTTAATTTCTTATTTTTAAAATTAACTGAAGATAAAAAAATCGCATACAAGTTTTTGGGAACATAATAACCATGATCTGATAATTTGTGTAACAGCCAATTATTCATATTAGTTATTAATCAATTAACTATACTATTTCTTTGTCATCAACCAAGCTTAAATTTTTCGTAGCCAACTTTCCTTTAAGCTTTACAAAAAGATTCATAATCGATTGATTTTCGTATAAAAAACTAGTGAGCCCGGCAGACGTTGTCCTGCCCAAACTTTTAAAATACTCTTAAAGTGAATAAACATCATTAAATCTTCTAGTAAGCTTATCTGTAAAAATATAAGATTTTTAGATTAGTTTGCAGCTCGATTCAAACTTGCATAAAAAAAAAAAAAAAAAAAATTTTACTATCTCGAGAGTAATTAAAGTAACTGTAAAATCAGTTATCGGCATTCACAACCATGCGTAACACCCCGTACATTGCCACTTTAAGAGTAAAAAGTGCACAGCACATATTTATGTAACTTTCCATTAAATTCGTAGCTTTTTGCCATTGTAAAAACTTAGTTAAAATAAAAAAAAAAACATTTTTTATCTATCATTTAACATCAAAAACATTTATTAAGACGCCGATATGATTACTTCGAAATGTTATTATTTAGTACCGCACTATGTGGCAACTCCTTTGTAGAATAGATTTTGAACGTTGACACAGAATGACAAATGAACCATAGATTTTAATAACGATTTTGTAAAAATGAAAATCATGAATTAAAACATTAGAATTAGCAAAACATAAAGACACAGATATTTTAAAAATTGCATAAACTTTTCAAATAAGTAAGGGGTCATTTGTAAAAAGTAGTTTTTGTTAATGAATTTAATCAAATCTTAAAAAATGTTGTCAACGGTTTTGAAACCGTTGCCAGTCATGTCTGTAGCAGCACGAATTGGAATTGTATTGAAATTGAATCGAATTGGTTTTCAGTGGCACTCTTGATAATTCTCTTTTTGAGAAAAAATTAAAAAAAACGAAATATAGCTAAGTTAGTAGTCCATAGGTTTCAAACAAAGAATTTTCATTTTAAATTTACCTAAAAATTTAAATGTTTCAGACACTTGGATTTTTTTAAGGAATTTGCATTTTGAGGAATCGTACTTTTGAATTTTCGGGATCGAACTTTTAGATATGTACACTGTACAAACAAATAAATAAATAATTTACCAATTTCGATCAAATTAGGCATAGTGCCCGATGGTTACGAAAACCATCGATATCTGCATTAACAACAGATTTTTTTTTTTATCGATGGATTCTAGGGGGGGCTAAACTATATGAGAGTGAACCGATTGTGTTCAAATTTGGTATAGTCATTGGGGACTCTAAGATATTTGCGATCCCCGAATTCGGTTACGATGTCTTCATAAGTAATCGAATTTTGATTTTTAAACATTTCATTTTTCGAATTCCCTTTTAATACCCCTATGGGATTTATATATATAATATTACCTCAGTTTTCAAATACGGGTTTTAATTAAAAGTTTGTTTGGTCTCGTTCTTGCTATCTCTAAGATCTAGATGCTTATGCGGAAAGATTTACAGAGTGTCAGACATGTATATATAGACTTCTCTAGTCACCCTAAATATCTTTCAGGTAACCTTTAGTTTCTTAACGTCTGCTTCTCTATTTTACGTACATTTTCGGCTTTCATAAACTTATTAAATCTTATGGGTAGCTTATTGAAAAAGTTGTTAATAACATTTTTAGTAACGTCACGCCAGCTTATACAAAAAATATTTTTAATTAAAAAGGTTCTATACCGGGTTCTGCCCGGTTCGCAGAAATTTTGCATTTTTACAATCAAAGTCAAAACTAACATCCATTTGTTGTAACATAACGTCATACGTAGATTTGCTTATTTCTATCAATCGATAAGACCGATTTTGGTCGATTGTTACTTAACATCTTCCTGTTTATTTGTTCCTTTAACTCCTTGAGGAGTGTAGAGCTTTGTATTTAATACAGTGCTATTTAAACTCTAAGCAAATAAAAAACTTTTTGAAAAATAATCTCTTTTACATTTTATTTTTCAACTCGTCGTACAAATGTAACGTCACACTGACATAAAATTGTCAACAATAAATATTAAAAACGTGATTTTACAAAGTATTTTAAAACTCGCAGTGCGGACTCCTTACCATATGTACTTTAAACTTACCAAAATCGTCCTTATTTTTCGTAATTAATTGATGGCCCAAACAAAATTATTTAATCTTTCGGAAAACGGATCTAAACATTTTATTGAGATTCGTTTTAAAATCAAATGTTTGCGCTATCAATTCACCAAAACGCATTTTATTTGTAGTTTGAAACCGAATGTTTTGTAAATGGAATTGCAATAAAAACGAATTGGCAATGTAGATTTAAAAGTGTACGCGTTTTAAACTGAAATAATTTTTGAAAAATATTATACCTTAATATTTTCAGATTTAATTTTTTCCAATTTTTAGCTTAAAAGTTATTATTAAATATTTTTCATTATTTATTTATCAACTCAAAAAATAACATTCACGACTCAAACCAAATTTTTATTTGGTGCATGTCTTGCATAAAAATTGTTCATATTTGGTCTTGTGGTTCATGTCCTGCATTAAAAATCGCTTGTATTAGGCATATCATAGTTGTGGATAATTTTCCTCAAAAATGTAGAGCTCTGCTAACAAAGAGTAAGAAAATTTGAGTAGAACAAAAAATGTAAAATTCCGATTAGGAAAAAATGAAACCGAATAAATGTAAACTTTCTTAGGTATATAGCATATGCTACGGTACCAATCTGAATTTATGTATTTGTATAGCATTTCTAAAAGACGTCTACAACTTTGCTTCCGCCGTTTTCCAAAAGATGGCGCTAGTAGCCAGTAATAGTTCAAATAAATAAATCACAGCTGTTTTCCATCAGTTTTGACATCGATAAATATAACCTTACATCGATATTAGTTAATTTTTGTTTGCGTCATATAGTTACACTTAAATAAATATGTCAACTAATAAACCGAATTCACGTCATTTGCGGGAGATTTTACTTTTTCATTTCAACATGAAAAAATCGGCGGCTGAGGCTCATCGGGTTATTTCAAGTACTTGGTGATGATACTATTAGTGAAAGAATGTGTCGCGAGTGGTTCCAGCGCTTTAAAAGCGGTGATTTTGTTGTTGAAGATCGGCATAGCGGTGGCAGAGAAAAAACTTTAGAAGATGATGAACTGGAGGCTTTACTTAATGAAGACTCGTGCCAAACTCAAGAACAGCTAGCAAAACCAGTGGGGGTAACTCAGCAAGCAGTATCAAAACGCCTGGAACAGCTGGGGATGATCCAAAAACAAGGATATTGGGAACCGTATCAGTTGAAACCAAGAGATGTGGAGCGACGTTTATTTGCTTGTGAACAGCTGCTTGAAAGACAAAAACGAAAAGGATTTCTTTATCGTATTGTTACTGGGGACGAAAAATGGGTGCACTACGACAACCCTAAGCGACGCACATCATGGGGATTGCCCGGCCACACTCCTACGGCGACACCTCGACAGAATATTCACGGATCCAAGGTCATGTTGTGTATTTGGTGGGATCAGCTTGGCGTAATTTATTGTGAGCTGCTAAAACCTTCTGAAAAAATTACTGGTGCGCTTTATCGAACGCAATTAATGCGTTTGAGTCGGGCATTAAAAGCAAAACGGCCGCAATACGCTGATAGACACGAAAAAGTAATTTTGCAACACGACAATGCTCGACCTCACGTGGCGAAATTAGTCAAGACGTACCTCGAAACACTGAAATGGGAAATTCTACCTCACCCGCCATACTCTCCAGATGTTGCTCCATCTGATTACCATTTATTTAGGTCGAGGGCACACGGCCTGGCGGGCCAGTGCTTCGATTCTTTTGAAAAAGTGAAAGAATGGATCGATTCTTGGATCTTATCAAAGGATGAAGAATTTTTCCGACGTGGGATTCGTTTGTTGCCTGAAAGATGGGCCAAAGTAGTGGAAAGTGACGGACAATACTTTGAAACATAAATAAGATACCATTTTTTTTATATAATTTTTAAAATTAAAAAAAACGGCGGAAGCAACCTAGTAGACCTAAATTCGATGGTTTTTAGGGTGGTCAAAAGATAATTAAGATAATTTTAAGACAAGATTTCAAAAGGTGTGTGGTATGAGCAAGATTATCAAAGCTTTGACAGAAAGCTTAATTCGAAGGATTCTGGTGGTCCAAAAAAATATTGAAAATTTAAATTCTTGTTGAGAAATATTTGTATACAACCTAATTTTTATATTACCACATTTTATTTTTAAATGTGAGACTCTCTCATTTTATGAGTGTACAAGCTTAGGAAGTTTCGCTACTGATGGATCTCCCTCGACAGCTATCCATTTTTTCCTTCTCGTTTCGCTTGGATCAAAGTAAATCATATCGTCAACATTTGTTTTTCATACATATTTTTTTATTTGTTTTATTATTATCCACTTAACATTTTCGTTCGTTTATACATGTTAATATTAATTAATATATACTTGTATGCGTATGTGTTTAGTTTGGGTTTAAATTGTTATTTCTCAAATATTTTAACGTTATTTTTTAACTATAAACAATTTGAAAGTAAAAGATAGTAAGAAAAATTTCATTTTACACTGGGTTTTGAGAAGAATTCAAAAAAATTTTGCAAATATTTTAACCCAACTATGACAGCTGTTTTTTTTTTGTGTTTTTGTTGTTGGCTAGTATTTGTTGTTGTTTTTTAATTAGTATTAGTGTTAACTATATATATATATTTATATATGTATAGTATTATGTGTGCTTAGGTATTGCAAATATATAATTTGCAATATGGAGCTTCGTTCGTTTTGCATCTCACATATTTATGGCCATTGTAGTTCTTCTATGTAGTATATAAAATTACATATGTATGTACTAAGTACATATATAAAAAATTCTTGTTTATGTGTGTGTGGGTCTGTGTGTGTTTGTTTTTTATTTTTGTTAACTTAGCATAAACAAAATGAAGAAGCAATTGCAATTAATTCTTTTCTTTGTGATTGATTGGCTTTTGCTTATCCTTTCTTTTGCATATACTTAATGTATATATTAAAAAAAAGGTTATTTAATTTTTAATTTTTTTTTTAATTAAAAAGCTAATTTTTTTCTGTTGGTCTCAAACGACTGGTGGTTCAGTGCCCCCATTGGACTCATCGTTACTAAGAGAAGAAAAAATAAAAATAAAAACAACATATAAATAAGTAAATAATAAAAAATAATAATAATGGTAAAGTTAAGATGTAAGTAAATAAACGAAAAAAGATTAAAAAATGCTATTGCCTTGTACGCTTTAAGCATGGCTCACAACTCATTCAAAAAAAAAGTTCAGAAAAACACACCCTATTTGAGTAGTATAGCGAGACGCGCATCTTAAAACTTTAAAAGGGGATTTTTCGTTTAAAGACAAAGCATTTTTATATCTTAGCTACAGGACCGTCGAGAAAAAATGGAAAGGCCCTGAAGCCGCCTGGGACCTAAGCGTACTTTATGTATATTAGAAAATTTCGGGAGAAAACCTCATAGCAACAACCTGTTTATAAAACGCTTAACTAGGAGAGAAAATTAAATTGAGTCATTTTCAATTCTATGGTAGAATACAAATTTCCGATCTTACCGATTTGTGTGGTCAGGTGTGATTTTTAGGATGGTCCAAAAAATGTTTGTATTTGGATTGCGTTATTTTTAAAATAAGACTTTATCATAGACTGTGATTTGAGCTCAAATTACAAAAATGTTGATAGAAGGTTGATAAAAAGTTTGATTAAAAGCCTAATTCAACGGTTTTTAGGGCGGTCCAAAAAATGCTTAGTATTTAACTTAAAATAATTAAAAAACAAAATTTCAAAAAGTTGTTCGATTGAGCAAGATTATTGAAGTTTTTGATAATAAGTTAATTGTGCGGTTTTTAGGGGGGTCCAAAAAATATTGAAAATTAAATTTTTTTCGCAAGCTAAAGGTTTTTGTGGGAAATGCTTTGGGGGCTCGTCTACAAATTGGAGTCTAAAATTTTAATAAATTTTAATTTGGCAGTTTTTGGGGTGACTCAAAAATTTTTGTATTTAGTTTAAGATACTTTTAAAATAAGATTTCAAGCAGGGTTTGGTTTGAGCATAAATTCCCAATTTTCATAAAGTGCTGAATTGTATTGTTCGTAGGGTGCACCAAAAAGTTCTCAAAATTGTAATTAATTTAAAATTGAGGATTCTTCAAAGCCGACTGAAAGTTGTGGTTAAACTTGAGTATTTCTTTAGATGCGCAAATAAGATAAATATTGAACGCTTATTCAAAAAAAGTTTTATTTGGCGCATTTTGGTGTGGTCCAAAAAATCAAATGTTTTCAAATCAACAAGTTTTCAAATAGGGCGTGGCTTTCTTTCATTCAGCGTATACAAGAAAAATATTAATTGCATTAATATTCATGTTAAAAGTGGTGTCTAGCATATACCTGCATTTCAGACTTTGTCTCACTGAGCAGAGTTATAATACGAGCCCTGCTGCTCTCACAAACCCATCTATATAATGTAATTTTTGTAGGCCCTGGGCATTAACTAAACCATTTTTGTTTTTAAGTTTTTTATGCAAGATTAACAAGACTAATGGAGCACCCTTCCGTTGTTACAAGTAGTACAAACTTCTCGCTCAATATATGTATGTATGTATGTTTTTTTTTTTAAACTAATTATATTTATATAGTACTCGCTGTTTTATATAACAATATGTTGGTGCTAACTACAAAAAAAAAATTGACTAGATTTTTTAGCATTGACTTTTGTTTGTAGTGGAAATCGTTTTGGATAATTTCGATTTTCAGAAGATATCATAAGAAAACTTCAATAAATGTACAATTATGATAAAAGTTTGCGCTTTTAAGCGATATTCACTAGGTACTCATATATATATAGGTATATATAATTGTTAGGTTTAGCTATAATCTGTATAGTATAATATATAACATGGTATTTTGCAATGATATGGCACGATTATTTCGAATTTAAGATATGGTTTCAACTGTATTATTATTGTAGCTTTAATTTCTTTATATAATAATAGTTATAGACACACACATCTTTAATAGTAGATACCCCAAGATGAGCTTTAACTGGGCGCAGGTATTGGCAAATATTTGGCCGCAATTGTGGCAATGGCTAGAGGGGCACCTAAAAATCTAAAGTTAGCAACAGCGCCACTATCCAGACCCGTTCCGGAGCTGTGAAAGAGCGTGTTCAAATTGGGTCGTGGATAGATGATGTGCACAGGCGGAGGCTGATCCACCTCGTCAAAGAACGTGGGATCGAAGCGAAAGTCGTCGAAATCAAAGTGATGGTACACCAGGCTAGATGGATACCAATAATTTCTAATCCATAAAATGGCCGCATGCAGAGATTTGTCAAAAATTAAGCCAAAAGCCACTTGAGGAGTTACATATATGTATATAAAGCCAACTTACGTGGGACAGGTGTCCACATTAACGCCATTGATAGCTGCTTTACCCAGTTGTATTTGACCAACCAGCTCACCCTCGACCACATGTATGCAGCCATTGAAGTTGTGCTTGTAGCGTCCACCCGTGAACTGGCTAATATCGGGCATGCCACCTGGTGGGCAGAGGAAAGAACCAACAAATATTAAACTCTGTTTGCAGCTGTTGTTAGCTGGCGACTGGCACTTACCTATAAACACATTTCCAGGTAGACTCATTGTCTGCTTATTGGTAGGTCGCGTTTCGCTAGCGTCCAGCACATGATCAACTTCCAACATGGCAGTGTTATCCGTGCGCTTGACTATCACGATATGTCGTTGAGCATCATCCACACGTTTATCGGCATTGCGTATGACTGCCTCTTCGCCATCCAGACGTACTGCATACTCAATATAACCATCGACTACGGCCAGCGCAATAAAGTCCTGGCCCGTATACTCCTGGCCAGTCTCTTGACCCCACCATAAGAGCAAACCATTAGACTTCAGCGTGGAGAAGACCACAGCAGCATAGGTAAAGCTTTGCTCTATTTTATCGTCAAACTGATTGCGATTGATCTCCAGATAGCCATTACCGCGGAACGAAGCATTATAATGTATATTTATATCTGTGAATAAACCATTTTAAGTAAAAGTTTCGGACTATGCCGCTATACAACTTACGCTCCTCGCAGTTCTTGCCACTGTAGCCCAAGGTACAGTCACAAACAGCTTGCTCGTTCACCTCGCTGCAGGTTCCACCATTTTCGCAAGGTTCATTGGTACAAGGCGCTTGTCGCATGGACTCGTGCTCGGCGCTCAGCTCATCCATCTCATGTGGATGTGCCCCGGGCTGTATAGGCGCCAAAGGCACCTCATTCTCATCGTTGTCGAAGTTATCGCTGCCGATCTCATTGATCTCACCACAGTTCTGCACATTAGCCGCATCCACAATGTCGGCCAGCAGATGTATCGGGCGTTGCGAGTCATATAGCTTATATATGCAGCCATTGAAGCCAGCTGTGATGTTCACATCTCGGTTAACCTTTACCGTGGAGTGATCGTAGCCGCCAATGTACAGTGGTGTCTTGATAGAGAGCACACGAGCTCCACCCGATGCCTTGGCACGCTGTTCGGGTGAATCGCCTACGCGCAGTATGTTCTCGCCCATAAGACGCAGCAGCTCAATGCGCGTCCAGGTATTTAATGGCAGCGGGTTGGGTGAACGGACGACCACAGGCTTCAGACGAGCTCCCGTATTGATAATCAATTCGATGTGTTCATTGCGCAAGACCAGTGCCATAAAGTCACCACTGGGCAGTTTGGATTCGGCAGTATAGAGCAGTACGGCGTCCTTCAGGCTAGCAGCACGCACTGATAAGGTGATGTTAATGCGGGAGGCACGAGGAGTGCTGCAAGGATTAAGCGGAGATACTTTCGTCAGCCATCCTGTTTACATACAAGCTACAGCATGCATCTTGGGGTAATAATAGTAATTTTCCTAACTATTTTGTCAGTCGTCCCAGTAGTACGTACTGATAGGATGATATAAGGGGTGGATCGGGAGGAAGGCTTGGGGGTCTAGATCTTCGAAATGCCAAACACTCCAAATTTTTCCAATTTTGTCAGTTGTCCCTGGTCGGAACACGGGAATCTCTCACAGGAATCGAACCACCGACTATCGGGTTGCAAAACGAGTTCTATCACTACACTCCCGATGGCACATCTTGGAGTAAATTGACTATATAAATACCAAAGGAATTCTTCCAGCTTGAAAGATTCATACTAAACCCACTGATAATAGAAAGAGCGAAGTCGAGTAGATCTCAGATCTCTTAGAATTGATGTTCTTCAGAGTCACTTGAATTCTTTTCTATTTGACTATACCTTGTGTTTGTGTGTCTTTTTATTCGAATCTGATCTGGATCAGGAGCATTGGTTTGCGGGTCTTTCAAAACTGAGTACCAGACATATGTTCTGTAACTACCCAGCGCTGGAGTAGGACATCGCCTGTCACATGGGAAAGGTCTTAGGTCAATATCAACGATAGAGCTACTGCTTTTTATACGGAAAGTGTTTTGCAGTAATTTATGGGTACAGTACAAAAGATCTTCCGATCGCAGTGAGGAACCCATGCGGAAGAAAAAAAAAATCTTTCGAAGCAGAGAATCTTTAGTGGTTGAAGTCATTAAAATTTAAGTGTTTTCTTCTTCTGTTATCCATGACTCCTAGTGAAGCATAATTTGAGTTTTGCTTGGACTTACCTATAAGCCGCATAGCTATTATGCTTAAAGTTAAGACTGTGCTCGCTCAAATGCTCAATGTACTGGCAACGATCACCGGTGCGATTCAATGGACACAAACACTCCATGCCTGTATCCGTATTCTCACAGCGACCAGCACCGCAAAGTCCAGGCGTGCATTGCGTGCCGGCTACAGCACAATTACGTCCAGTCCAGCCACGTTGGCAGATGCAGGTATAGGCCAGCTCCGTTTGGCTTTCCAGACAGATGCCTGCATTGGCGCAGGGACTTTGCGCGCAAGGTTTGCAGCTGGTGACACCCTCCTTGAATTTGGCATCTTTCATGAGCTCGATGGTGCGGCCTTGCAGCGATAGGCGCGAAATGCAGCCTATAAAGCCAGTTTGCTGATTGACGGCCTCGGCGGGCAACAAATCCCAGCTTGGCACACCGCCAATGTACAAGTCTTCAATGAGATCTAAGGGTGGTGTTTGCGAGAGCGTGGGGAAGGCAACCGGATGCTGTTCGTCCACTTGCATAAAGCCATCACGACGTGCACGATGTACGCGTATTGTATGCCATTCGTTAAGGGGAATTGACTGCTCGGCGCGTATGACCATAGGTTTGCCGCCGAAATCAAAGTGGAATTCTGGGAATCGATCCTTAAGTGAGAGTGCTATGTAGTCGCCGGAACCGCGTGTTTGACCATTGAATAGCAGCAGACCATCGCCAGACTCTGGTCGGAATGTCAGCTCAAAGTTGAATTTAAACGAGGAATCAGGTAGCGCTGGGAAGCTCATGTAGCTTAAGGGCGCTTGATGGAAGTGAGGTATGGCACCGGTAACAACTAAAATGGTTGGATAATCCACAGACTCGCCATCGTTGTGCATAGCCGTGCATATATAAGTGCCAGCATCGCTGGCCTGAACGTCCTGTAAAGTCAGGTGATCCTGTAAATGTAGAATGAAGCTATAAATTAAAGGTGGACTTTTTCGGCTGTACCAAGTTGCTTACGCTGAGGGTATCGCGATTCGTTTGCATCTGTCCGTATTCCCGTGACCAGCGATAGTTGGGATTACGAGTCTCATCGGCAGCGCAGCGCATATGAGCCGTGGTGCCGACCTGAGCGTGCACAATCTTGGGGCGCTTCAGCTCATGGGGTTGCTCTTCGATGCTTAGCTCATAGCTGGTTGTGTAGAGTTCGCCTTCGTCGGTCTTGCACTTGCAGACATAGTTGCCGGCATCATGGACTGTGGCATGATCAATAATTAGACGGTTGCCTACTTGCTGCAAGTGTGAAAATGGGTATAAGTGTGGCTCTTAGAGTTAGGCTAGTTTTGCAACTTACGCGAATGTTTTGTGATAGCGGTGCACCATCTGCACGTTCCCAGATGACATCCGTATAGCTGTTATCCGAGGAGTAACATTCAACTTCGGTAGAGTCACCCACACGTAGATTAGAGGATTGCTGATCTAGCTTTAGGCTATAGTCGAGTGGACGTTGTGGTTCAGGTGTGGCTGCGACTGGGGGCAGGTAACGTGGTGTAGGCAAGACACCCGCTGCACGTACGTTTAAGAAGTAGAGGAGCACACACAAGACAGTAAGCGACATGGACGTGGACGAGGCAGTTGCAGACAAGCATGACGAGGACGACGCACCGCAACAATTCACAATTGAGTTAGGTTATGTACAGATGCGTTTGTGTATATGTGTTTAGTGTCAGTGTATGTGTGTGTGTTTAATGGACGACGTAAAAAAAATACACAGAGAGAGAGAGATAAAACAGTTAGCAAATTATATGTACGATTCAAAAATGTAGAGCATACAAAGATTTGGCCAAATATTTCAAACGATAAACGCAAATCGATAAATTTTTGGAACAATCGATAAAATGTTTATGGCTTGAAATATATACCATTTTAGTAAACATTTGTTTTTTTCAAATTTTGTTTGCTTCCTAGTTAGACATTCAGAGGGGGCAGCGGTGACTAACAACATTACTAGATATATAGTATATATATATAGTAGGTATATAATATATAGTATGGACTACTACTGATCGAATCACATAAATACAAGTACGAATACGAATACATATGGAGTTACAAATGGGAATTTTCAGTTTGTTTGCTAACAATACGATTATTTTTTATATCGATTATCGATTTTATGCTACAGTACTAACCATTTTACGATTTGACAAATATATATGTTACCAATACCAATACAATTTCGTTTATATATGTGTATATATTTATTATTTTAATTTTGGTTGAGCACAAATGGGCACAACAACTACAAATGTCAATTATTGATTTTGTTTCCATGAAAATTTGCAACGATTGTTTCTAAACAGAGTTTTATACAATTTGTAATGTTCGGTGTGATGAGTTTTGGGTTATTTACAAAAAAAATTTTGTTTTCAACATGAGCGTTCAACTTAATGTTTATTTGTATATACATAGCCTAGAGCTAGTATTAGTAGCGTCAAAACACATGCATCATTCGATTCTTTTCGATACTTATTTTTTTTGAAGCCCAAACCAATTTCAAGTTTTAAGCTTAAAGTTTGTTTATTTCACATATATTTTTTTTTTCATACAGTCAGCATCGTTTTCAACGTAGCTAAGAAATAGCAATATTTTTATCGTTATCGTCTTAAAAACTAGGCTTAAGCAAAGCTTGTTGTTGGTGTGTTTGCGTAACGAATTTTGGTTCCAGTGGTGCTTCCCGGCTTACGTGTCCGAGTTTTTGGCCATTTTTAATTACGTGAGTTGTGTGCAAATATCTGTTGCAGCTTTTGGCGTTTTAAAGCTAAAAGTTGTGCGCCTACAAACAAAGTTAGAATAAATGGAATAGCGAATATTGGGATGGGTTTTGGAATGAGTAGAGACAGACATGACATGGGGAGCAGTGTGACCATAGTGTAAAAGAAAGCATTTCAAATTATAAATTTAATTAAAAAAAAATAAAACAGAAATTATAGCAGAAAATAGGAAATGAAAACTTAAAACCAACCGAAATTCCTGGCCATTTGCACAACTTCACGCTTCTGTGGCAAAAAATGCTGATGTGTCTTCCACTTGCGCTCCAGCTGCAGCTGTCGCTTGTCCTTGCGACTTTTCTTCCAGCGCCTAAAGCTGCCGCCCGCAGCTGTGCCCAAGCCCAAGCCCGTGCCCGTAGATGTGGCGGCGCTGCCACTTGGCTCTGTCTTGATGGCGTTGCCACTGCCGCTGATGCTTTTCACGGCATAGTCGCGTGTACAGTTGAACTCATCTGAGTGGTCGGTACAGTCGTGTATGCCATCGCATACATGGTGTGCCTTGATGCAGGTGTGCGGATGAGAGACGCACTTAAAGTCACTGGGTTGGCAGACGTAAGATACGGTCGGTGGGCGTGGCGGCGTCAGTGGTTTATTGGTGAGCCCTTTGCTGGTCTTAAAATCTATGCAACCAGTTGTATATGCATTTAAATGGAATTCGCGACCAGACATTGGATTCCAGTTTTGTTTCAAATTGTTTGAATTGATTTATATATTTTTTTTATTTTTGGGTCATTTTAATTGTTACGCATAGAGAGCATAAATAAAAGTATTAGCAATGTGGAGCTTGTAAGACGTAAGCTACGGTTAGTAGACTTCCTTTTATAACCAAATTAGTATTACCCATAATCATTCATACGACCCATACGCCGACTTAAACATGCCCATAACGTTAACTTATGTAAGTAGACTTTCGTATCAATCTGAGTTGTAGCTATTCCCCTGTTTAGGTTTGGAGGGTTACTTTTAAAATTAATTTAAAAAAAACTTTGTAAACCTTTTAAATTTAAGCAAATCTTATATTCCTTTGTCGTAAGCTCGAATAATAATTCTTTGGAAAATTTTAAAATAACTTCTTAGGCACTTTTCAAGATTAAAATAATTTAGTACTAGAATTTACTAGTTACAATTCTGATTTTAAAAATGTTTCTACGTAATTTAGTTCCACTTATATTTGCAGAAGACATTAAAAACGCAGTTAATTTTCTAACTGAAAATATATACTATATACAGCTGCTACTGCTTCAACGCCGCCTAATCCTGTGTCACGTTCCATTAGTTATGGCATTGTTCTCTCGAGGGAGGCTAATGAGCTAATCAGAAGAAAGAGGTGCTTCCGAAGAAGAGCAATTCGATCTCAAGATCCTTGGGACCGAATTTTGTGGAGCCGAGCGGCAAGACAGCTACACAACCTCTTAAGGGAGCTCAGACGTGATTTCTTTGAACAAAAACTGGCTTCCATGGACTACACCGTCGATGCGAACTACTCTCTATGGAAGTGCACAAAATCGCTTAAACGACAACCCTTTAGACAGGTTCCTGTCCGATGTCCTGGTGGTGAACTTGCTAAAAACGAAAGGGAACAGGCTAATGCTTTCGGATACCATCTAGAGGATCGTTTCAGTCCTTATGAATTTGGTACTATAGAGCAGACAAAAGAGACCCACCAGAACCTTCAGACCCCACTGCAGATGTCCCCGCCTATTAACCCTATAAGGATTGAAGAATTAACTGAAGCGATCCAATTATTTCCGAAAAATAAAGCTCAGGGTATTGATAGGATTTGCAATGTTACGTTGAAGTCCTTGCCTGCAAGAGCGCTCCTTTATATAGTGTTAATTTTTAATGCTATTATCAGGCTCCAAGTCTTCCCAAAGCAATGGAAACTAGCTGCGATTCTTATGATTCACAAGCCAGGCAAACCAGAAGCTGATTCTGAGTCGAATCGGTCAATAAGTCTTTTACCCTCCCTGTCTAAATTATGGGAGAGGACTATTGCGAATCGGATTTCTGCCATTATAAGTGAATGCAATGTCTTGCCGGATCACCAATTCGGCTTTCGAGATGAGAGGGACACGGCACTGTGGAACAGGTCCACAGATTGGTGAAGCACATCATGCAAGCTTTTGACGACCTGGAACTCTCCAACGCTGTCTTCATAGACATGCAGCAAGTGTTCGATAGGGTGTGGCACGATGGTCTACTGTGCAAAGGTAAAAACCTTTTGTCTGCACCGTACTATGACCTTTTTAGGTCATATCTGGAAGGACGAGGACAAGGACAAGCTAAATATCTCGGCATCACTTTGGACAAGCGCCTTATCTTTGGGCCAAACCTCAAAGAGACGTTTAAAAAATGTCGTCACAGACTGCTGCAACTGCGGTGGTTCTACAATAAGAGGAGCACCTTGCCGCTAAGATGTAAAAGAGCTGTTTATGTGCACTGTATTCTTCCGATATGGCTTTATGGAGTGCAGATTTGGGGGATTGCTGCCAAATAGAACTATAAACGCATACAGGTATTGCAGAATCGGGTACTACGGCAGATATCCAACTGTCCCTGATACGTACGCGGTTCCATTGTAAAGATTGTAAAGACACCGCAGCCTGCTCGCAAGAGAACTGCTCCCTGCCCGCCCTTTAAGGCGGCTTAAACAGCAAGGTTTTGCGAAGACGTTGGATCAGTAAGACTACCTACAATTAAAATCCTCATACGGCGTTAAGGGGTTTGGTAATTTTGAAAGATTTTTTTAAATTTAAACACCATCGACTCTACCTGCTTTGCTTTTGTCATTAGTTTAGTTTGCAGAGCAGCTAAGTAGAGTTTCTGCTGGCGCCATCTTGTGAAAATTGCACATATTTCTACAAAAATAAAAGGGACAACACTGTTTCTGCGAAAATTTGTTTTTTTTTTTTTGTCTGGGTTCATGCTTTAAAAACCCAAACTTCTATGCCTTTTAAAAGCTAAACTTCTATGCCTTGAAGAGTCTAATTAGTTGACAGTTTATGCTACCTATATCTGTCAGATATGAGTTAGTTACGACATTTAATTGATCTGTTTAATAAGTAATTCAAATGTTGTGCTTAAATGATTAAACTTGGAATGCTACTAATTAATGTTAATGCCAACAATCAACTATAATATGGGGCAGCTACTGGGCTGGCTACTTGTTTTAGTGGGGTGGAGGAGAGCAAAAATATTTCGTTAAGTTGCTTTGATTTCTAATATTTTTTTTTTATATACAAAATTGTAAAAATTAAATTAAGTTACAAAATACGTATTAAGAATATCCAACATTTACAATACCATATTTAAAAGTATGTATATAAATATTAACAAACAATGTGTTTAATACGTAATATATATAGATAAGAAAAAAATATATTTTCATGACGTAGCTGTAAATTAATGTAATATTTAATTATTATGAGGTAACACACCTGCACATATATAGAAAACCATGCAAGGGAACTCATTTACGTTGTGGCTGCCCTTATAAATATTGTACTTGGTTTTATTTGCTAGGGAGAGAGACAATTTGTTGTTGTTGTTGTTTGTTGTTTTTGTAGATTTGAGGTTGTTGTAGTTGAGTTGTAGATTGTAGCAGTTGTGGATGTTGCATATCATGAGTTTTTTGTTTGTTTGTTTGTTTTTTTTTTTGGGTGTATTGTGTTTTTTTGTGTGTTTTTTTTTTAACGTTATTAAAGCGCAAATAATTTCAAAAAAATTGTATATAGTTTATATTTTGCACAAGCGCACATCAAGAGAGACAGATAGTGAGAGAGATAACAAGCAGGAAAGAAAGAGAGAGAAATAAAAAATATATAAAAAATTAATTCAAAAATATTTAAGCAGTATTTTAATACTGAAACCCCGCCGACTGTACTAGCTAAAAACAATTGTAGGCTACTCAAAACTATAAGAATTGCTCGATTTTCATGAAAATTATTAAATTGTTTTATGTTGTTGCTGTAGTGTTTGTTGTTGTTTTGTATAACTGAATTTACAAAACAAATAATTCCAAATTCGCGACTTTAATTTTTACTTGTAGGTATATTATTTACAAAATAGTTTCAAGGTAGAATTGGATTTGTTGTTAGAACAAAAAAAAAAAAAACTGAGGTCTCAATGTTGAAGTGCGCGTTATATTTTTTTTCAGTGTAGTTTTGAGTAGGACAGTGCGAGAGACAGATAGAGAGAGAGTGAAAACACAGCGATAGAGCGAGGTATACGTGTGCAGTGCATAGTTTACTATTTAAAACATTTATTTATTGCTCTGTTTATTAAACACACAATAACACATAATTTTGAGCCACCCTAGAGCCAACCAACACCAAAAAAGAGAGTGGAACCAAATGAGACGCACGAGAGAGAGAGAGCGAGCGAAATAGTAGTGTGACCAACACCAAAAATGACAAACATAACCAAACAAAATAAAGTTTGTTAATAAAAGTTAAATAAAAAGAAAATATGTTACAATTGATTTTGTTTTCACATTTTTTTTTCGATTTTCGTTTTTTTTTGTTTTTTTTTTTTGTGTGTGAAATGTTTGTTAATATTTTTTTTATTTTTCATTTAGCGGGACTTAAAACGTATGTATTAGAAATGGCAGCTTAAAGTTAAAAAAAAATTTCAAGTTTTTGATAGTAAATAAAATAAAATAAACAAAAGTATTCAAACTTAAAAGTATAATTTCAAAAGGTATTGGAAAAATTGCTGTTTTGTATATGGGATAAAAAAATGCATGCAATAGTAAATTGTAAAGTTTCGAACTTTTTGGCGTGACTGTACAAGTTGGCAGCTGTTGTTTTTGTTGTTGCGACTGTATGTACAACTCAGCTGTTTATCGAGCAATCGTTGTATGACAAATTTAAATTTTCGAATTAAATTGTACAAACAATCGTAACGTCAATGGCTTGGGTGAGAGTTACGTGACCGTCACCAATTTGAGCTTAAACAATGTTACAATTCATAATCGATTAAACGAATTATCGTTTTTTTTTTTTTTGTATATAACTACTACTAAAAAAATTGTTTAATGATAATGTTTGTTTGTTTGTTTCTTTTGGATTTGTTTTACAATCGGTTAGTTAGTTATTGTTGTTGTTTGGTATATAGGCATATATACGTATATATTTTAATATGTACAAAAGTGTGTGAACATAATGTTGCAAAATTAGATCTATTTTGACTATAGTTAGGACAAACCTTATACCAGTTCTGTTACCCAATTTGGCAAAATATTATAAATTCCATATTTACATATATTGTAGTTTGTTTCGTTTTGTCGACTACTACTAACAGTAGTTTATCGTTTTAGCAAATTTTTGGTACAGTAAACAGTTATCTTTTTACAGGTATTGGTGTGTGCGTGTGTGTGTGCGCGTGTGTGTGTATATGTTAGCTTGTAATAGTAGGATATCAACGGAATAAGAAAAATCAGCGAGCGAATAAACATTATTTTTGCCTATGTCTTGTTATCGGTATCGATAATCGGTTCGTTTACTGCCAGCTGCCAGCACTAACGATCATTTTCACTTTTGCATGCCTAACACTGTTATTCTGCTTCTTCTTGAATTATTTAGATATATAT
The DNA here is from genome assembly GCA_037043745.1 of Chymomyza amoena. Lineage (NCBI taxonomy): Eukaryota > Metazoa > Arthropoda > Insecta > Diptera > Drosophilidae > Chymomyza > Chymomyza amoena. The sequence goes on along the minus strand of JBAMAX010004082.1, from coordinate 27,786 downwards.
ATATATATTTATAATAGGCTTGTAATTAGTTATAGTTTTTTTTTCTTCTTTAAGTAAGTAATTTAAGGAGAGAGTAATCGCTTCTGTATGTGTGAGAGTTAGAGAGAGATATAACTTGTGACGAACTGGCTCAACTGGCTGACCTGACACACCGGAACCTGATCAGAACTGACATAACCAAATGGATTACTCACGCAGTACATGCAAATCAACATAGGTTGGATTTAAACGTTGTCCAGTGCTGGCATCATAAGACTCGCAGACATAGCGACCAGCGTCCTCCGCGCGTAAGGATTGCAGATAGAGCACCTGATCTCGTTCGAACGAGTTTACAGGCAGCGGCTGACGATCTTCACGGTACCAGTTGACCTGTAAACGTATTCATAGTCATAAGTCCTTAATGCGCCTTTTCCAGTTGCTCCAGACTTACCTGCACATTGCCGCGCAGTTCACCATGTGGATTGGACACAGTGCACTTCATTTGTATGTTCTCACCCTCTCGACGCTGCTGACGCTCTGACTGTGGCAGTGGATAATAGGAGGTGGGCTGCCTGACAACAACCTGTGCTGTCTTGGTCGTATTACCATACTGATTGGATGCAATGCAACGATAACCGCCAGCATCGGCAGGAGTAATCGATACAAAGCGCAGATATTGACCTTCGATGCGCACGGAGCTGTGGTAATAGCTAGCAGGTTAGGCAGGCTCCAAACAGGGCAGACGTTTGTACTTACCTAGGCAGTGGTCGGTTATTATCGGTAGTCCATTGCACATCTTCGGGTCTGGCATTGATTACCTGACAGTAGATTTCAACATTGGCATCGGCCTCCACCTCCAGCGGTATGCTGGGATAGAATGATATACGTGGCAAAGGCAACAGCTTCAATTCGCGCACGACAAAGGTGACAACAGTGCCACGATTGTCAAAACCATTACAACGATATTGGCCAAAGTTGTGCTCCTCCACATGATCAATGATCAAACGGTTATGCACGAGATGTGCATTGGCGGGCAATGGAGCGCCATCTACGCGTTCCCATTTGGTGAGCAAGTGATTGGGAGCAGCCAGATCGCAGGTAAGCGTTACATTATCACCAATATTGGCGGCGAAGACCTGCTGATTATCTGGCATGGGTTGTGGCTGTTGTGGATAATATGGACGTTCTGGATGGTATGGTTGCTCAGGATGGTATGGTTGTTCTGGATGGTAGGGTAGTTCTGGCCGAGAGGGATCACGTTCGACGTCGCCGTCATCTATAAAAAGTTTCACATAAATTGCGCCAAAGGGCTAAGAGTAATCGTACTTACTTGGTCCAATATCACCACGTTTGGGATGTACATCAAGCACTATCAAGCGCTCGTCTTCGCCGGCTTCGTTAGAGGCTTTGCAGTAATATTGATTGGCGTCTTCCAACGAAACGCTATAGATGTTTATAACTGCGGAATTTGGCACATTGCCTCTGGCAGGTGCATAGGCATTATAATTTTCCCAGTGTACGCTGGGATTGGGATAGCCATCGGCCATGCAGTTAATACGCACTTCATCACCTTCGGTCACGTGCAGTGTAGTTACATTTGGCTCAATCTGTATGACGGGTGGAGAAATGACGCGCAATGTGGCTACGCCTGTGGCACGACCGATATCATTTTCAGATACACATTCATAATCGCCGGCATCTTCGATTTGTATATTCGCAATGCTAGAAAGTAGACAATACATTTGGAATTGTTTGTGGTTACAAGATTCCATTTTACTTACGTTATATAGCCCGGACTAAGCTCTTTGAAGCCGGTTGGCAACGGTTTGCCATCGACTCGGCGCCACTGCACTGTCGGCTCAGGTATGCCTGCGTAGCGACAGAAGAGACTGGCTTCTCTGCCGACTTCGTGCGTTTGCGGCGCCTTTGGCTCGATATCAACGCTCGGCGGCTCCCGAGCTGCAAGCATGTAAATTATGGTTGTTGTACATATTAGTATTAGGATCAGACTGTTTGAAACTGTCTTATTACCGACTCCATTCTTGTGCACTTGTATTTAAAATTTAATTATATATATATAACAAGATTATATGAGTTAAAAAAAAAACGAGATTTGTGAACATATTGTTTAGGGTTTCAAAATTGAAAGAGATTAGAAGAAAGAAGCATAGTAAACAATTGTTATGTTAGCTGTTTCTTAGAGCTAGATCGTACCCTACTTAGAAAGGGATCATTCATAAACTACGTGACGTCCTGGTGGGGAGGGCTTTTTTTATTTTTATGAATTTATGGATGATCCCTATGTGTTAAATTCAAGACCCAGACTTAGAATTATGTACTTACGTTCAACTTCAACAAAAGTACTGGACTGATCCGAGCCGTGCATGTTTTCGGCTATGCAAAGATAGACGCCACGATTTTCGGGGTTTGCATTAATGATTCGCAAAACATTGCCGGTTTGGTGCACATTTGTAGCCAATTGCTCGTGCATCTTTGTCCACTTGATGTTCGGATATGGTGTGCCACTGGCTTCGCATGTAATGCTAAAGTCCTGACCTTGCAATATAGTGGTTTGTTCGATCAGGCGTATGATCACGGGCTTAACACTGTCGACGGAGTTTGGTGTTTAAAGATTTGGAGTTTATATATGAGTAAAGTTTACTTACCTATCTGTAATTGGCGGCTGATAGCGCTGCTCAATGTACACCTGAGCATCATCTGTATAATTACGACGACCACGCTGGTCAATGCCAACGCAGGTATAGGTGCCGGAGTCGCGTGCTGTAGCCTCACGTATCTCCAGCACATTGCCGTTGACAATGACATTGCGGGAGTGTGCCAGGGGATAACCATCGCGTGTCCATTCGTAGTGCAACACGGCGCCGCTTGCAGATTGACAGACTAAGCGCACATTGTCGCCAGGTTCACCATTGTAGGACTCGGGTTCAATGTAGACCAATTCACGTTGAGGTGGTGGCGGTTGTGGAGCATTGGCGCGCACATATAGCTGCACGTATTTCTCATCCGTATTGAGATTGTTGTAGGCCAAGCAGCGGTAGCTACCCTCATCAGACTTGCGTGGCGAGTCAAAGATAAGACGTGTGCGATCTACTCGTGCTTGATTGTCCATTTGACCATCGATGCGAGTCCAGGTGACTGTAGGCGTTGGATTACCTTGAACCTCGCAGTTAATCTCGTTGGGTTGGTATTCCTCAAAGGTAACCGAAGCGGGCAGGACGACAATTTGTGCAGGCGCACGCTGAGATTTCTCTGTATGGTTGAGGGAGTGTAAAAAAAGATTGGATTAATGAGTTTTTATGTAAGTTACTGGTTGCGCGAAATAGCTACCATAACGTGCCAACATTTCCTTGGCATAACCTTTTAGTTGCAGCAGCATGTTATTGGTATACATGATTAAGTTGGATTAGGTGCGAGATGATAGGAGCGTGCTACTTACCGGAAATAATGATGGAAACGTTGTCTTCGAAGACGCGTGAGGTTAGGTTGCTTACAGCCTGGCAAATGTAAACGCCGGAGTCGGCAATCTGTAGATTATGCAGATGCAGTACACCACCATCTACTTCGGCATCGTTGGGCAGACGACTGTTCTGCTTGTACCAGCTGACCACAACTGGATGCTGTGTTGGGTATGTTTATATACAAGTAGCTAAATCTCAATGGGACTCAAAAAATTAAGCTGCACTTACATTATTCCAGGTGAGATGTCCGCTACAGGTGAGCATAATGGAACCACCCACCGGCACAATGGTAATTTCTGGTTTGGCAATAGAAACAGTGATCTGGGTTCGATAGTCAAAAACGGGTGGTGTCGGTCCAGGCTGCGGCTCACCCTGGTCATCGTCTATGGTAATGAATTTAGCAGCATTACCAAAGAAATAGCGAAAGTAGAATAAGAAAAAGTTAGACGGGAACTCGATATATGAGAAACTGGAACAGATTGGGTTAGTGACATGAATGCGACTTAATAACGTCGTTTGTGGACTAATTGGCATGCGCACTGTTTTTCGATTTTAGTGGATTGGAAGGATAACCAACGTTGCCGCTAGATGGCGCTAAATATGGTAGTAGCAATAAAAGTTGTTGTGCAGAGTTGTATATTAGAGTAAGTGACACGGCTAAATAGTTGTATGTACAGCCTGAAAACACATTGTTTAATAAAGTATATACAAGGATAGTCAGTTGATAGGGTAGGGTTAAAGTAGTTGTAATTTTTGGAATATGATTTCAGACTAATTATAGCTACCCACATACATATATTCGAGAACATATACACAAAATGAACGCTCTCGTCACAATTGACATAAAAAACTACTTAAAGATGATTAAGGAATTTATTAAGTATTACCAACAGAAGACGTATTGCTACTACATTAGATTAGCTTTTAGAGCAACCCGAATGGCTGGCTTTGTACCGCCTTATAAGACAAGTGACACAAAAAAGAAAAAGACATTGAGATGACGTTGGGAAGATGATGAGCGACAGAGAGCAAGAGTAGTATGTAAGAGTAGTAAATGCTAACCCAATATCAAAACATTTGGAAATTTCTCACAGTACTTTGGTTTTAGAGCACAGAAAATAGTACTTAGTGTCTGCTAGCTAACATTAAGTAAGTAGATTTCTTTAAGAGTATACGTATAGTACATATCAGTGCTTCGACTTGTTTTTGTTTTTTTCAGTGTATTATAGTGTATAAAACAGCAGTTGGTAGTAAAAAAAAAGAGCAATAGTTGTTGTAGTTTGATCGGTTGATTGTTTGTTGGATTGTTTAACTGGAAGCGAACCTCGCATGTGACAGCCAAACCGCAGTTTCGTTATATTTCCTATGATTCTGTTGCCCTTATATATTTGCAGTGTATCATTGTACGATATTGTCTCGTTGGGCTCAATATCAAAATGAAAGCCGTTGCAACAGAAGCCCCTGCTTATATCGCATATCTTGGGCGGTTCTTCGATAATGGGAGATGTGTCTAGAATGTGGATGGATTTGATGTTTGTTGTGGTAATTGTAATTGTTTTTTGTTTATCGAATTCACGTTACGTGTTCGTTTAATTTTAGAATTTCAAAAAGGTTTTTGGGAACAAGGTTTTTTTTTTTGTTCGGGGTTGGGTTGTAAGTGTATGTAATAAAAAACAAAGTTGAAAGAAAAAGAAGAAAGTGAATAATATGTTTTTGAATAGATAGCAAGCAAGCTTATGTGGAGAAATGTGGGCTTGGGCATGGGGCATGGGGCTAAAGAGGAGTTTCACGGGTAGCTGCTTCAATGTAGCTAAGAAACAAGTAGGTTTAAGTTCTGTGGGTAATGTGGGAATTCTGTAGAGAAGCTATTAAAACTCCTCATAGAAAAAAAAAAACTTGTAATCACGCCATATGATGCTGTGGCTCTACTCACCGAACTTCTGGCAGCGATCACCGCCGTAGCGATCCTTGCACTGGCATTCCACATAACCGCTGTTGCCTAGGGCACAGCTATTGGTAGAATCCTCTTGGCATGGACAAGCACGGCAGTTGTTGTTCTCATCACGATAATGTAGAGGAGCGCAGCTCTCACAGGAGTTACCTGTATATGCGGCTGGGCATTGGCACAACTCAATCTCGACAGCATGACGGGAGTCGGGTGTGGGATGTTCGACTGTGGACTCTAGTATAACATCGCGTATGGAGGTGCGTGTTGTGGGTATCTTGGTTATTGCGCGTATCAGTATATGCTCCAGATTGGTCAACACGCTCATAAAGTCAGCGCGCGTGGCAGCCAAGGCACGTCCACGATCTAAACGCTGCCATTGATCATCCTCCTGTAAGCGTACTGAATAATCTTCGCTTTCCTCGCCCGCACGTGACCACACCAGTTTCATGCCATTGCCAATAAGCACAACATCGTTGCCAGGCTCGTGGCGTCCAAAGGACTCCACTTGCAGTGTGTATTGTAGCTTGCCGCCATAGGAATGCAGCTGATTACCTAACACTGAGCCACGCAAGCTCCAGTACTTGGTTGTATAGGACGCGTGCGAGTAGGTATACATGTTGTTGGCCACATCAAAGTTTAGATTGCTTTCATCTACAATCTGACCATATTCATCAGTCAATAGTGGAGGACTGCTGATAAAGTCTACCGGAATCAGCTGACGATAGAGTGAGGCGGAACGGCACTGTTGCGTCTGCTGGGAACAGTAACATTCCTTGCAGCCGTCAGGGTTACGTGACTCCAGGCCATAGGTACCAGGTCGGCACTGGTCGCAGTAGTCGCCAATTACATTCGGTTTGCATTCGCAGTAGCTACCATCGCAGCCTACAGTGCCGTCAGCATTGCAGTAGGGGCAATTGGTTTGGTTACCAGGCTCTGGATATGGGGGACGCGGACGTGGGACATTAATATCTGGTTGACAGGGCTGTCCAGTGGTTGGATCACCAATATAACCTGGTGCGCAGCGTTCGCAATTTTCACCGTCAGTATTGTCGCTACAGTTCTGTAGATGGAGAAAAAAAGTTTTATCAAAGAAGTATCCTTCAATTGTTGTTGAATACTTACAATGCACTCGCCAGTCTCGTCATCACATTGATTGGAGTGACCATTGCACTCGCAGGGCTCGCATAGACCTAGATAGAGACCCTCTTCGGGATTACGTTTGTAGCCAGGTGCGCAACGTTCGCAGGATAGACCAATATAGCCTGTAGGGCAGCGGCATTCCTCAACCTCATAAGCATGTTGCGTGCCCAAGTTAGTAGTTGTGGCAGTGTCCAGAACGACTTGTTTCAGTGAACCTTCTTTGGTGCTGGTGGTGTAAGTAGCCTTAATGTAGATGGCATCAATACGACTAAGTGCCATGAGCAAATGTTCGCGATTGGTCAACTGACCATCGGAACGCTGCCAGGCGCTTTCAATGATTGGTACCGCATATGAGTTGGATGTGCTGGGACTCACAGGCGACTTGCGATAATGTATAAGAGTTAGATCCTCGCCACTCTTAATGACTACATCGGGTGCGCTGTTACGTGACATCTGGCCGCCAGGTAAGGGACTATAGCTTAGGGTATAGTTCAAGCGACCGCCATAGGAAGTCAATTTATTGCCAAGGAAAGGCGCAGGCAAGCTCCAATATAGCGTGTCCGAGCTGGGCTCTGAATACTCGCTAAAGCTAATCGAATTAAGTTCGGTATCGAAACGTACTGGTTCAGGATTAGCCACGGTGTAATCGCGTACCAAACTAAAGCCATGTGGTGCCCGTGAGCGTCCAAAGGTGGACGTGACTTGATCGCGATACCAAGAACTGCTGCTGCAGTCCGCCTGCAGGGCACTGCAGAAGCACTCAATACAACCGGTGTATGTAAAGGAGTTTAGATGGAAGGACTTGGGCGCACATGTGTCGCAACGATCACCTCGTACAAGTGGCTTGCATTGGCATGTTCCATTGTTAAAGAAGTTGTAGGTGCCCTCAGCGTTACAAGTGGATTCGGGTGTCTTGTGGCAGCTACCACCTGGTGCCAGTGGGTTGCCCTGGTAGCCGGCAGCACAGGCCTCACAGCGACGTCCTGTGTAGCCCTCGTAGCAGTTGCAGATAACATCACCGTCGGGGCTCAATTGGCAGCCACTGGCAAAGTTGTTTGAACCGCTTTGTGGACAGGGGCATTCACGGCAAGGTATGCCGCGTCGTGGATCACCATAGGTGCCAACTGGGCAAGGCTCAGGAACGAAGGGTACGCAGTGGCCCAACCAAGGACCACCGGGTTGACGCACATAACCTGGTGCGCAGGTCTCGCAAGAATCGCCTACATAGCCAGCTGGGCAGTTGCATTTCTCCACCAGCGATGCGGATCCTAATCCTTGATCAGATGTGCCTGCAGAGTCTAGCTCAATATTGGTCAGCTTCACCTCACGCTCGGTAGAATCAATATAGCTCAGACGAATGAGTATATTGTCCACATTAGCCAAAATCATCATGATCTCTTCGCGTGTAGCTTTACGACCATCGGGTTTGAACCAGCCGCCTGGCACAAACTGCACCTTGACTTTGTTGTCACGATTCGGTTGAGTGCTTATACGATGCGTCAGTGTAAAGCCATTGCCAGTTATGATGACATCGGGAGTGCTGGTGGGACGACCATTGCCCACATAATTGACATCGTATTTAAGACTGCCACCGTAGGACTTGAGCTGATTGTTCATGTATTCACTGGGCAATGCCAGATAAGACGTTTCGCGACCACCATACTGTACATCCGAGGCGCGGAACTGCACGCCATGATGCAGCGTCATAACACTCGACGAGGGTGACTCATTGATGACAATATTGCTGTAGGGACTGAGTTCCACATTCACCACGCGCTGCGATAAAATGGGTGGCTGTATGGCATAGGTAAACAAATTGGCACTGGAGCAGGCGTTGGCAACACCAAAGCAGAAGCATTTGATGCAATCATCTCTGGAACGAGCCAACATATTGAAGAAACCGGCCGGGCAGTATTCAAGCTGAAGAGGCGTAACCTTGACAATAGTGTCGGGTGTAACAAAATGTGTGCCGCGTGTATTGATGATCTCGCAGGAGTAGGCACCGCTGTCCTCATGTAACATATTTGGACAATACAGTGTGCCCGTGCCGCCATAGCTCTTGGACACGCACTTGTCGGGTACATGGCCCCAGTTAAGGCGCCAGACAATAGTAGGCACAGGTGTGCCGGTGGCAACGCAAGTCAAGTTCAGTGCTTGACCCTCATACAAAGATTCCACGGGCGGTGGTGGACGAATTGGAACAGGCGCGACTTCAGAGAATTAGGGGAATAAGAAGTTTGCTTGAGCTAATGAGTATAAAACTTACTGCAGCCAATCTCATCGGTGCCGTCAACGCAGTCAGACAAATCATCGCACTGGAAGCTCTTAGGTATGCAGTGACCACTGCGACATTGGAATTCATTGTAGCGACAAGGTGAGCCACTTGGCTCCGGATCGCAAGATTCCTCATCGGAGTTATCACCACAGTCGTTCTCACCATCACAGCGCCAGGTACGCTCCACACACCTCGAATTGCCGCACAGGAACTGGTTAGGTTGACACTTGCGTCCATGGCTGCAGCTGTGCTCATCGGAGCCATCAGAGCAGTGGGGTATGCCATCACAAATCTGAGATTTTTCAATGCAATCACCGCTCATGCAGGTGGCTTGGTATTGATTGCAGGCTGTGGGCGGGCGATCATAGTCCAAATTGTTGTCTTTTAAAAGGAGGGAGTGAAAAAAATGGAATAAACTTTAGCAACTAAAGCAGTAAGATGCTGGGCAATTACCATTATGCCAGCCAAAAGACAATTGGCAGCGGCATTAATAAAGAGAGCGTAATTAGAAATAAGCTAAAAGTGATCAAGAGCATTCAGCAGTTACCTAGACCAAAAAATTCAAGATCTATATGAGGCACAGTGCCGTATTTAATGCGATTCGACTTGAGCTCCTCATACTTGTGCTCACCCCAGGCTGCATGTGAAGCACAGGAGAGATTTAACTTAAGTTAGAGTTAATGCTCGAAATACTTACAGCGTTCGACAGTTAGATGCACGGTGACTTGTTGACCCGCCACATGACGTGGATAGCCGACAGCCTCACAAACATAAGTGCCAGAGTCCTCCAGCTGTGGAAAATTAGAATATTTAGAGCGTGTAAAGAGCTAGAGGTTTGTAGATGCTAGGACTTACTCTGATATTTGGTATTTCCAGACGTCCGTTTTTATCGCTAAAGCCGGCAGGCAATGGACGTCCACCAGGGCGTGACCACTTGACCTTGGCGCGCAGCGGGCCCTCGTCACGACAGCGGAAAATGACCTCGCGACCTAGGCATGACATTGAAAATGTGCTTAGAAAGACTCGAGCTTCACTTGCTTGACATATTTTGCATAAACGAGCATATACTTGGGGCGTGGGCAGGGGGCTAAGGGTTATTTGTGTTTTATACAAATGGTATAAGATACTGTTGGGTCTGTGGGGTCTTTAGGGCTTATAAGGCGCTTGCAGATGCCTGAGTGCGGTTGTGTGTGTAAAATTTCGACTCAATAGACAACGTCGAGCAGGCCAATTTCTGGGTGCAGTTTAATTGGTAGAATATTGCTATAGTGCAATAGTTAGACAAACTTACCCTCCCTAATATATCCTGCAGGTATATATTTTTTAGGTTATGGCATTTGGTTGGGTTAAGCATTAAAAGTAATGGTAAAAATTTTTGTATTTCGAGTACAAGTTCGTCTTTTGTAAACATCTTACGATGACTTTTGTATACTTACTTTCTTTTATAATCTGACTATCAGGATAGGTCTTGAGATTCAGTTGCGGTTGTGAGGCGGAACCTCGCCCAGGTTCATTGACGTTATCTGCGAAATATATGACGTATTAGTTTGGTACTAAAATATTGTATTGCAGCTTTTATGCTGCGGTTAGGTGTCGCATGATTTTTTGTGAGCCTAAACCACGATTTTCCCAAACTACTTAATAAGCTAAGTTCAGGATGTAGAAGTGTTTGTTGTTAGCAGGGAACGCGCTGGTACAGGGTGGTTTATGAGCAGCCTGGACTTACTATCGATCTCATTGCTTATGGGCCCACAGTCCAGTTCATCGCTAACATCAAAGGGACAGTCGACCACGCCATTGCAGCGCAAACCCAGCGCTATACAGGGTCCGTTTTCGCACTTGAATGTGCTGGAAGAACAGATGATGCGTAGTGGACCCAAAGTTGTGGTTGTGCTCACTGTCGTGGCTGGGTTGCTGGGGCTTAAAGTGCTTGGCGTTGTACCTGCTGTGGGCATAACTCCCCCTACATGATCTTATATTTTAAATGCATGTCGATGATATTTGTAGCTTGTGTATGGAGGCTAAATGCTTTCGAGGATTAGGATTGCTATACTTACGGCAATTCTGCTCATCCGAGCTATCCATGCAGTCGGTTTGACCATTGCAGCGTACAGCAGCATTGACGCACTGTCCGTTGTTGCAACGGAACTGATAGGCGGAGCACTCGCCTACATCGCGGCAATCCAGTTCATCGGAACCATCCTGGCATTGTGGCACACCATCGCAGTAGGCTCTATAGGACACGCAGTCGCCATTGTGGCAGCGGAATTGGTTCTCAGCGCAACCTGGGAAACCATAAAAAAAATCGCTGTAAGTAATTTTGAGTTGGCTATGGGCTGCTAACGGGTGCTGCGCATAGAGCTGTAGAGAGTATTACTGGAGCTACAAAACAGCTATAGAAAAAAGATATATAATATATGGTATACATAAGGTGCTAAAATATAAATGAAATAGTGCATACATGAAAAAAACTCAGGATATCATAAGCTAGGCATGCAGTAATTACTAGGCGTATACGTAATAGAACTTGAACACAACTAATAAAAATTATACATAGTAAATTTGCTTTATTAACCAATACAGTTCTGTTCATCGGAAAAGTCTTTGCAGTCGTAGAAGCCATCACAGTGCTGTGTTATATTTATGCAAAATTGTCGATCGTAACACAAAAATTCGTTATCCTTGCATTGAGTACCTTTGGTAAAGTAGGTGCAAAAAAGAGTAGTACACGTAAAGCAAAATCAATTGGTGAGATACATAAAATATTTATGTTTGTATATTGAGAGAGAGTAAAGATAGAGAGCAAGAGATAGATAGAGAGAGGACAGCAAATAAAATAATACATAATACATAAGGTGCGCCTGGTGCTGTAATTCTAATATATATATATTAAGATTTTATAAATACATACATACATGTACATACATAATAGCTTATTTATATAAGAAGCTGTGTTGTAAAAGTGCTTAAAAAATAAATAAAAATATCACATAGCATACTTCCGACGGACAACCACACACCAAACCAAAGTATTAACTAGACATTACCCAAGTTGGCTTTATCTAACTTAAATCTATTCTTACAATTCGATTGACTTAAGTATTAGCTCCCGAACCATAAGCACCGGCAATTTTTTACATACCCATGAGTATAAAATACATAAAAATTGTGGTAAATATATGTGCGAGGGGCAGGCTTAGTCACAAAGACATTTTCTATCAAAGGGTAACACTTTAATGTTTCGACCAACTGTGTTATCCTGTCTTATCACAAGTTATGAGATATACCTTAAATATTAACCATAAATTATCGGAAAGCAGAATATTGGAATCAAAGCGTACAATCCATCATTTTTGAAACTTATCATCTCAGAGATGAGCAGATAAAGTCGAACTAAGACATGAGCGTGTAACCTCTTCAAAGGAGAACTTTTCAGGCTGTAGCTGTAAAAATTTTATTTTATTACAAACACCAAAGACAGCAGTTAATTTCATTCAAGAAACCGACCCCAAAGAAAGTCAAAAGGCGTCTGTCAGCCACTTAATGACAGCTATCAGTTGCGCATTTCTTTTAAAAAACGGACCCAAAGAAAGTCAACAGCTGATGGCTATAAATTATGAATATATTCTTAGGAACCGACCCTAAGAAGGCTAAGAGTGGTCTGACAGCAAAAAGATTATGGCTACGAATTTAGGATTTCTCTCTAAGAACCGACTCAAAGAAGATTAAGGTCTGGCAGCCAACAGCTGATTTCTACAAATTTTTCTATTTCTTCTAAGGAGTGACTGGAAGAAAGTCAAGAGAGGTCTCTCAGTCAACAGATGATGGGTACGAACTTCAAAGAAGATTAGTTTGAACAAGACGAAATGCGCTTTATTTCTTCTAAGAGGTCTCTCAACCATCATCTGTTGGCTACGAACTTCGAATAACTTATTTCGATTAGTTTGAACAAGACGAAATGCGCTACGACTTGGGTACTCATTATATGACGAAGATTGAATTTGTGAAAAATGAAAATTGAATTGAAAAATGAATTGTTGAAAAATGTTCCTTCAAATAATATGATAATTTGTAAAAAAACACCCTTCGAAGGGCTTGGAAAAATTTAAATACTGCTGAAGTAAGTGGGTGAGAGAAAGATCAAATACAATAGTTTATGCCCTCTGCCTGCCCCCGCGTAGATACAATAAAAAGTGAACGCGTTGTGTGTGTGTACATGTTACAGTTAGATACAGTAAAGCAGACTTACAGTTTGCCTCATCGGAGCCATCCTCGCAATGGGAACGGCCATCGCAACGTTCACTCTCCGCATAACATCGGCCACTGGGGCAAATGTGCTGCGGACAGGGTAAATGTGGAAACGATGAATGATGTGGATTATGCGGATGAGCAGTGACGCCAAAACGATGGCAATCGTGCTCATCGCTGCGGTCGGTGCAGTCAACGTGTCCGTTGCAGCGTATGGAACGATCGAAGCAAGAATCATCGCAGAAGAATTGCTCCGAGTTACAATCTTCGGCTGTTAGTCGTGTGGTGGCTGCGTTTATATGAAGGAGGAGGCAGCGGCGCATGGAGGAGGAGACATTTGTGGCATGACAACAACGCATTCAATATTAGGACGGGTGTACGTGAGTGTGTGTTTGTTTGTAAGAGAGAGTGTGGGCGTGTGTGTATGCGAAACGGAAGCACATAACAAGAAAGAGAGACAAGAAAGCCAAATGAGCATTGTATGTTGCACGATAGAGCTATCGTTAATTAAACAAAAAAAAAAAAATTTAACTCAAAGAACATAAAAAAAAGACGCACAAACATAAAAATACAAACCTTTTGCAGTGACGTCATAAGCTTAAGGCTAACTTACAATTTGTACTTAAAACTTGTATAATTTATAAAAAAATATTAGGGAACTAGTTGTGTGTGTGTTTTTATGAATGAATATGTGTGTCGTTACCCGATCCTATGCAATTGCGGCCCCATTCATCCGATTGGTCCGTACAATCGTTTTGATTATCACATAAAGAGTCTATGTTAATACATTCGAATTGGTTTGCACATAGCCACTGACCAGCGTGGCACTTAGTGTTCGATATATTTATGTGGTTGGTGCTGCTGCCATTGGCATCTTTGGCATAATTTTTGGCAAGCAATAAACATTTTTATAAAAATATAAAAAATAAAAACAAAACAAACAAATGGCAATTAAAAATAAAGTGTGCCATATACAAGTAAGCAAGTAAGACGAGAGTTTTGGATAGTGGTGGGAGTGGGAACAAGTGCTGGGGTCGTGCTTGAAGTCTCATGCGCACAGTTTTAGTTGCGCTGTTAAAGTAGTGCAAAAGGGCTGAAAGCTTGCGGTGCTTCTAAAACTGTAGAGCGCACAGTTTTAGTGACACTGCGTGGAGCTACATAGCACTTATACAGAGGAAAATATGGCAATAAAGTCGCATGTGGCCGACCTTGAGTTACCCTGTACCATAATAATTTAAGGAAACTTTATATCTAGCTAGGAGCTGGAGACAGTCAGCGACCTGGCCTGTGCAAAAAAAGTTCTGCTTTCTTTTCTTCTTTGATGATTTATCTAAGCTCTCGGAGCAGAGCCCAAAATGGCTTCTTATTCAAGCCGCCGGATGGCAGTGAGTCATCTCATATATGTAAGACAGCTTTGGGTGGGGAAGAGTGGCGAAATGCCTACCATAGTAATCCCAACTGCCGCCATAACCTAACCTAACCTAGGGGACTCCGCCTCCTAAGAGTTACAAGTCAAGTTGGAATATAGAAGTGACTCCTGCTTCCGGTAATCACTCAATATAGCACTTGAATCAAGCTGTAGCATATATAATTATATAATAACTTTGACCCACTCTAAAAATTATTTATTCGAAAAATCTTTCTCGACTAGATCTTGTAGCCAATATTTTACCAACTTTGCCTATAAGCTGCCCTATCTGTTCATAGAGATCCCCATGACAAAATAGTTAAATTTTTAATAATATTAAGATTAAGTCTACTGTATTTATCAAATTATAATCTCTAGAATAAGCGAGATTCATACGTTAAAAAGACTGGATCAGCATGTTTAGCTTGCTGCAATTCTAAGCAATTTTGCCAATGAAACTATAAGTCTATCTTGAATTTCAAAAATTTAACGTTTCGATTTTTAAACCAAAACTTGTAATATTTTTGTGTGTATGCATATACACTACGAAGTGAATAACTCCCCTTAAGACCAAATCCTATATCCGCACTTGCATACAACCGTCTCAAAGCTGAACAAGCTGAGAGATAGTAGAAAGCGCAATAGGAGTAGGACGGAGTGCAGCTTGCCGAATAAAATTATTTTGTGAGTGCTTGCAAATGAAGGTGACGTCACAAAAGTAGTGTGATGATTTAACACAAAGAAGGTGCATTCTATTTAAACAACATAATAGCTCAATTCATGATACCACCCGGTTTCGGAAAATGAACTAGGTCTAGTAGGAATGCAGCTTTTCCTAAAATACTATTGCAAGATTATTTATTAGTGTAAGGTAGCTGTGGAAAATTAAAACACAACCTAAAACTTCCTGCTTACAAAAAAATTAAGAAACTTGAGTTTTTAAACCAAAGCTCAAATACAGACAGACAGTGTCTTCCTGCTATTATACCCCGTTTGCCTTAAGGTACAGAGTATAGAAAATTGCAGTTTGGTTGTAGATGAATTAAGAGTTAAGTTACCCGGACAGGCGCTCTCGTCGTTACCATCGTAGCAATCGATTTTACCATCACATTTTAAAGCACGACTCGCGCAGCTGCTATTGCATGCTATTTGATGGGGTGCACAGTAGTGGCTAATATTTCCTTATAACAACGAAAAAATAATAAAAAAAAACAAGTAACATATGTTATACAGCTCAACAGAAAAAACAACGCGCAATTGAACTACAAATTTTTAAAAATATACAAAAAATGTGTAAACACTGTCAACAGTGCAAACAGTGTTTACAATCCAAACAATGCTAAAAATTGCTAAGCTACAAGAAAAAATAGCTTACAACCATTGTGAGAACTACAATTTTTTGTGTTAAGTAGGCAAAAGTGTTGTGTAATCGTGTATTGAATGAATTTAAGAGTGAGTGTTTAAGAGCAAGAGAGAGAGTATAGATGAAAGAGAGTTGTAGTTGAGCTTACCACATTGGAGCTCATCGCTGCCATCGGCGCAGTCAACGTTGCCATTGCACTGCAGCTTCGAGGCAATGCACTCGCCTGCATTGCAGCTGGGCTCAATGAGTACATAATGAAGTACATAGCGTGTAGGTACATAATGAGTGTATGCATGTGTGTGTGTGTGTGTGTTGCGTGTGTGATTGTGTGTACATAAAAAGAAAGCATTGAGATAGATGATACATTTAAACGTTGTTACGGCCAAAAGACAGTAACAACTATGTAGCTGGCTTACAGAAAAGCGCCCTCACGACAAAAGGTACAGTTGCGTTCATCGTTGCCATCGTTACAGTTGACAATACCGTTGCACAGCTGATCACGCGGTATACAATAATCATCGCATTCGAATTCATGTTCTAGACAATGCTCTGTGAATGACGAATGATGTGTGTGTGAGTGAGTGAATAAGTGAGTGTGTCAGTGAGTAGTGAGTAAGTGCGTTAGCTGAGCGAATACATTAAACACGCACTAATCGTTTGTTATCGATAGGTTTACCTGTATAGGGCAGACAATCAAGCTCATCGGTTTCATCATTACAATCCGGGTAGCCATCACATTTCTTGTCTAATGGTATACACTGCGAGAAATCGCATTCAAACTCATCGATATCACACTCGTTTAATGGATTAATGGCGTCTGTACGAGTATATGAGCATGTGGGTTTGGTTGTGTGCGTGTGTATGTGTAGATGTTTGTGTGATAATTGAAAAAAAAAGCCATGAAAAGATAAGAGATAAAAGTAAAATGTCGTTTTGGGCAAAGATAGTTAAGCTTAGTTTAATGAGTTATGAGCACTACGTGTTAGAGAAAATACTTAATAGGGAAAGACGAACGCGCTACCATAATTTAGATCATCGTAATTGATCGGGCAGTTATACTCATCGGCGTCATCGGCACAATCGGTGATGCCATTACAGCGTTTATAGCTCGATATGCAACTACCATCGCCGCATTGATATTGAAAACTGTGGCATTCAACGCTGGGGCGACTCTTATTGAATTTGGCATGATAGTCTGTCACGTTAAGTATACGACATGATGAGTACGATGATGTAATGACAGTATGATGTTGGGATGTAGTTGTTGTTGTGGTTGTTGGATGTTGTAGTGTTTGTTGTTGTTGTTGTTGTTGTAGTTGCATAAATGGCATATAGTTCAGATATAACATGTTTCAAAATATTATAGAAATGAAAGTAGAAAAAAGAAGAATAGAGATAATGTGTGTGTGTACAGAGAGCGCAAGAGAAAGCGATTAATAGTAACTTTTGCAGGGCATTCTTTGGAATCATTGAAAGAGATCATGCCATAAATAACTAGACTAGTTCAAGATTTTTAATCTAAATAAGTTAGTGCAAAAATAAAACTATTTGGTGAAATAGACGTTGTCAAAGATGGTCTAGTAGGTATTTCTTAGAGTATTAGTTGAACTTGTTCTTATTTTTGATACTTACGGCAAGCACTCTCATCGCTGCCATCACGGCACTGAGTTTTACCATCACAGACCTGAGTTTTGGGTATGCAGCCACCTCCACGTTGGCATTTATACTGAGCACAGGTAAATATTTTTTGCATAGGTACACATTGTGGTATGGTTTAGAGTATATAAGTGTGTACACATAGATGAGATGGACATAGGACATAGATGGGCATAGGCATACAAAAAATAACAAGTGAGAACATAAGAAAAATATAAAACTACGGCTTGCCGAAGTTTGTATACCCTTGCAGCGTTTTGTGACTGTGAATGCTCTGTTTCGTTTTTTACGTCTTTTAATATTGTTGAAAGTTATATTTTGGATAGCTTCGCTGCTATCGAATATTTCTTATTGATCTGGCAACTTTAAAGTTTAAAGTTAATTTAAATATTTCGTAGTTTTAGTATTATTTGTTACTTTTGTAGGGAGACTACTATAACTAAGAAAGTTTTAAAAAGTATCAACTTCAGCTCTCTTGTTTACCAAGAAATTGGTATAATAATGTAAAATAATTTAAAAAAAGTATAGAAAATAATAATTATCTTCTACACAAAAAATAATATTTCATGCTATTAGATAGCATTTTTTCCACAAAATTTCTTTTTACCAAATCCCCCACATAAAAATAAATATGGAAAACAATCTGGCAATCTGGACTTTTGCATTCGTGCCACATTTTTGCTGTTATTCACGTCGTTACTCGAGAACTTTTGACCCTAGCATTTTTGTGTGTAAATGTTTTTGATATATGTCCCCACAAAATAAATGAGCTTCGTGCAAGGGTATACGAAAAGTTTACAATTTCTAGTATTTTTGTGGCATGTGGCGAATGTGTGGTGTGGTGCGTGAGTACGTGTGTGTTGGTGTTATGGAGATGGACAAACGATTACTTACCTTGTCACTGCTACAGTTGCAGAGCAGATAGTCCTCATCCTCTTTTTGGGGACAGTCGGCAATGCCATCGCAGACACTCTCAATTGAAATGCAATCGTGATTGTGGCACGCGAATTCAATGTTTTCGAGACAATTTGATGGGCCGCCGGCGAGTGCTGGCGATGATGGCAGTGATGGCAATGATGACGATGGCGATGATGATGATGAGGAGTTGTTGCCTGCCGAACATGCATACACGCAGACAAACAAAAACACATGTGCACAAATAATTTGTAGTGTTGGTAAGTGCAACAGTGTATATGTGTGTGAGTGTGTTTGTATAACGTGGCATGGGTTGTGGCAGATGGTTCGGCAAACAAGACATAAACATTGTAATGGCGCGCACACAATCATATAAAAGTAAAAGAATAAGCCAAAGATAGCGTGTAAGAGAGTGAGATAGAAAGTGAGGTGTGTGTGTGTGTAAGAGTGCGAAGGCAATACGGAAGCGCCACAAATTAAAAATGGCGCAACAATTAAAAGCAACGTAACATTAAATGCTAAATTAAAATTAACTTAAACTAGACATAAATATATAACTACATGCCATATACATTTATATATATTTATATGTGCGTGTGTGTTTTCAGTCTAAGTAAATTTTGCTGTTTGAGTTTTAAACATGCATGCACTGTTCTTGTTCTTGTTTTTTTTTGATTTTTTTAAGTTAACCAACACCTTTGTTAAGCGCCAGCCTAAAAGTATGCTAATCAAAATGCAAAAGTTTAACCATAAACCTACTCAAAACGGGCTTTGTTGTTATTCTTGGTATTGGGTTAGTTGTGGTGATCATTGGTGGCGCCGCCGTTGTGGGCCAGTTTTGCAAATTGAGTGGCGGCCAGTTGGGTCGTTCAGTCGTTCGTGGCGCATTGGTGCGCGGCGGTGGGCGACGTGTTGTGGTGGGTCTTTCGTAGTGATCACAGCCCAGCTCATCGCTCATATCGTTGCAGTGATAAAAATTATCACAGCGTAGTTTTAGGGGTATGCAAACATTGTTGTTGCATTTGAATTGATCGGCGGCACAGGGATTGTGGGCATTGGACTTGGCGTATATGTTCGGATGATAGATTTCGTATTCGAGTTGATCGAGATTGTGCATCTCTTGCGTGCCAGCGTGTGGCGCTGGGGGCCGTGGATGATGTGGCGCATAGGAGCGTATGATTTCATCGTCATCAAACTCATCGCGATTGATTTGTTCTTCGTCTGAGTGATGAGTGTTTGGTTTTTTGTTTGGGGGACAAGTACGAGAAGGCAGCCGCATGCAACCGTGGACATTTGTTATGTTATTTGTAATTAAGTTTTGGTAATATCATGCAAAAGGTTTTGAGATTTTTGTTTTTTGTTGTAGGCCAATTGTTGTTGTTGTTGACGTGCAGTAGGGCATTAAACGATTATTTGTTTTGGATAGTGGCAAGACATTCGATAACCATAACCACAAACGCAAGTTTTTGGATTGATTTTTTTTTGTTGGGGAAAAAGAAAATAAAAATATTTGTGTTAAATAAAATCAAAAATATTTTTGGCACACACAAAATAGTCAAAAACACAAATGCGTAAGCAATTTTACGTAGTAGAAGTAAACGTAGCGAAGAAATTTGTAGAATTCGAATTATTAACCGCACACCAATTAATTTGTAGTGACATTTGTTTTTACTGTTTAAAAAAAGACCTTCACCAACGGAAACAGCTAAGCACATAAACATATCGATCGTAGTAATCGATAACATAGACACACACAGAGTGAGTGAGGGACAGAGAGAACTTACCGCAGCTCTGCTCATCGGTATAATCGGTACAATCGTAGATATTATCGCACACCTGACGCATCGGTATGCACTCACCATTGCCGCAGCGAAATTCATTGAACTTACACAAATCATCATCGGCATCGAACCCGCCTAATAATGTGGTTTAGTAATATGTTTAAATGCATTTTTTTTTTTTGTTTATTTATTTACTCAAATGATGCATGCACACATACACGCTAGAAATGCGAGTGTGCAGAAAGAGAAAGAGAGATAGAGGGATAAGGAAAGAGAGCAGCGTCAAATGACAAAGCACGCTTCAAATTGAACAATCGACACTAACTACGCACAGTGTCAACTGTACGTTATGTGGTCAGCGTTGCATTTACCGTGTGCTACAGTGTTGTAAAAGTGAGTAAAGTGCAAAACGTTGCAGCAAGACAAAAAAAAAAATAAAACAACGTAAATAAGAGAGTTGTAAGCCAATGCCAAGACAGTTGACATGTAACATGACATGGCACAACTCAATTACGGAAAAGTTTTAAAAAACAAAACTTTGGAAAAAGGAAAAACTGAATGAACTAAAGAAAAGTGCCCATTGATGCACTTACCTGTATGAAATGTTGCTGTCTACAACTAACTTTCATACTCTATGACATTCTAGTAACTTATTTGCTCACCATCGCAATAACGCTCATCGGATATATCCTCGGGGCAGTCGATGTTGCCATTACAGAGCAGTTCCTTGGCAATACAAGTGCCATCATCGCATTGCCATTTGTCATATAGACAGGCTGCATGTAAAGTTTTTTATTTTTTAAAGATATTGTGGAATACAAAAAGAAAGCGCTTGATAATAAAAGTCTCGAAAAAACAGCCTAGGAGTCTTGACACTCCTCAAGAAATCGATTCGTTGAAGCATATGAGCTGGTCATTGGAAAACTTTACGATAAATTCAAAATATTTCCAAAAGTCTGTGGTCATTCAAAAGTTTCTACTAAGATATCCATAATATCATTCGTTCAATCTACCTGAAAAGAGATTCTTAAATATTATAGCTTTCAAATGATGACATTGTATTGATCTTTATATAAAGATATAGTTAGAGGCCAATTTTTTTTTTATGGAGAATCGAACTCTTCTTACTTCTTCGCTCCGCGGAAGAGACGATTTTAATTCTTTACTTAGAGGCATACACAAATTACGAATAAGTTTAAGTTGTATGCACTAAAAGAAATTGTGGGTTAGTTTTAGCAAAAGTGAATTTTGCTTAAGGGATTTTTTCGTGATACTTTTTTATGTATAGTATAGACTGTAGCGGTAGGGTAGAAGAAGGTGTTATAAAGTTATCTAATGTACAATGTCAACTGCTGCTGGAGATCTGGCAAACCAGTTAAAAGGCCTATCTTTTACTGAAGAATTAAGAGAGAATTTTTGCACATCGGGATTGTCGATTTTTATTGCAAAGCAGCAGCCATTAATAGATCTTTAATGGTGGCCAGAGAAATATTTTAGATAAATGTTGAAATTGTAAAATTGATATATGGACCGTGCTTAATTAAATAACACAGGTCTACAAATAGAGGGGTAAGGTCATGTGAGTTGTTGAAAAGCTAAGGGTTATTTCCGAAGTAATTTGGTGCGTAGAATCTGAATCCGGCATCAGAACTGGCCCATCACGTCAGGATTTTGAGATATTTGAGGTTATGTACAGGGCGCAAAAATTTTTGCGGTCTTTCTCTCCAGTTACATCATTTAGTACAACTCTTACCCTTTAATTTAAAGGTTCAAGAGATCAATTACGATTTTTTTTCGTAAAGTTATGGCTTTTCGAAGTTACGAGATATATCCCTTCGACGTCGTTAGCATTTGCAATAAGCCTTTGAGATAACCCAGGTCAACACGGTTCAGTTGTTGGAAGGCTAAGAGTCATTTCCGAAGTAATTTGGTGCGTAGAATCCGAATCCGGCGTCAGAACTGGCCCACCACGGCAGGATTTTGAGATATTTGAGGTTATGTACCCAAAAAATAACATAGCCTCAAATATCTCAAAATCCTGACGTGATGGGTCAATTCGATCCGGATTCGGATTCTACGCACCAATATGATGACCTTATTTCCAACAACTGACCTACTGAACCATGCTCACAGTGTTATTGACGTCGAAGGGATATATCTCGTAACTTCGAAAAGCCATAACTTTACGAAAAAAATCGTAATTGATCTCTTGAACCCTTAAATTAAAGGGTAAGAGTTGTACTAAATGATGTAACTGGAGAGAAAGACCGCAAAAATTTTTTGCGCCCTGTACATAACCTCAAAAGTAGGAAAAACGCCGTTTTTTGGGTACATAACCTCAAATATCTCAAAATCCTGACGTGATGGGCCAGTTCTGATGCCGGATTCGGATTCTACGCACCAAATTACTTAGGAAATGACTCTTAGCTTTCCAGCAACTGAACCATGTTGACCTTGTAATTAATCATTTTCAACTGTTTCTCTGCTCCAAAATACTAAATGAACAATTGTACGGAATAAATACAAAATTTAATAAGAGATTTTTAAATAAATTCAAATTTCCTTAGGAAGTTGATTTACTGCAGTATTCGCAATCTTGTAAAGTCATGCTAAAAAAAAGAATTTGGTTGGTGGTCGGATATTGTGGAATGTCAAATCAGTTCGAACATGATCAATAACACAATTATCGGCATGTTCTAATGGACGATTATTCGGTCCATAAATTGACGAAAAGCTCCATAAATTATTAGAACAGATCACTGATTTTGATTATAAATCTCATAAGCTTTAAGAATTTGTTGTGGTTTTAATCTTTCTATGATGACTTGTCAGGGCTTTTTTAATAAAATTCCATTGACATTTGTCAATAATGAAAAAAGGTTTCTGAAACAAAAAAAACCCTTTACTTTAAGCGTAAAAATTAACCTGACTCAAGATGAAAGGATTTTATTTCAGAATTCTGCGTACTTCAACATTTATTTGATTTTGAAACGTACTTTAAGCATATTTCAGAATTCCGAACTTAAAATAAAATTGCAAAAATAAGCTCTGATTGCTGGGTCGTAGAATGAAGTTACTACTTTTATGCAGGAGTTGCTCGATTTTTATGCTCAGTTTGGCGTGACACAATATACAAACTGTCGCAACATGTTTGGTCACACTTAAAGTAACGATATATATATCGGTATACTTGAAGCTATTAAGCTTTGACTTATCGATAATATGCAGAAATAATGCAATATTTGAAACTTAACTTAAATTAAGACATTTTAGACCTGGAGACATAGTTGAGATCAACATGAGCGTATCACAAAATGGGAACATTTTGGAAACTTAAAGAACAAAACATCTGTTCTCAACTCAGAAATGAGTTCTGATTTGAGTATGAGCGACTTACTAAAAAGAACCAGTTCCAAAATTGACCACTGACCATTAACTCATAGATTCAACCTATCTGATTTTCTTAGAGTGTGCCAGACCACAAAAAATGAACTAAATTTAAACACATACGACAGCCCTCCTCGTCAGAACGATCGTGTGGACAATTGGCACGTCCATCGCAACGATGCACTATAGAGATGCAGGAGAGATCGCGGCAGGTGAACTTGCCCTTGGGGCAGGTGTAGCGCAGCTTGGGCACAACTGAGTAGAATGCAACACGGGTTTTTTTTTTTTTTGTAGAATAGAGAGATGTAGAGGGGTAGCATGTAGCTGATGTAGTAAATGAACGATGATCGTTGGGTTCGATGCTGTATACTCACTTCCGTCACAGTGCTCCTCATCATCGGAGTCACTGCAATCGGCATGGCCATCACATTGCTGGCTGGTGCTGATGCACCGTGTACCATCGCGGCATTGGTATTCCATGCCGCTGCAGGCAGCCGCTGTTTTTTTTTTCGATTTGGTTTTTATTTTTGATGATTGGTTAGTAACATTTAGTTTTTTTGGTTTATAAGTTTTAGTTTTAAATTGTTAGGTGAGTGCCCAAAAAAAGACAGCGAGTTATGGTTTCAGTTTGAGGCAGAGAGCAGACAGCGATAGAGATAAAGAACGAGAAAGAGTTTATATGATATGTGGTTAGTAGAGTTTTGTGGTTAGTCCTTGGCGCATACTTAGAGCTACTTAAACTCTACTCTTAAACTATAAAAAAGGGTTTAGCACTAGTTACGTCTGGCTTGGAGCAGACCAAGCTGCATCCAACATTTCGTTGATCACACTCTGTTAAATTGATTGTGTGTTTGTTTGTGTTTAGTCAAAGATATTATATAACCATAGAGTGTAAAATGACAAAGTCTAGGGTTACTGGTGTACTTACGACAATCTTCACCCTCATCCTCGCCATCGGGACAATCGAAAACATAATTGCAACGTTTGCTGGCATCAATGCAATGACCGCTGTGACATCTGAACTCATTCGATTGGCACTCTGCAAAGAATAAATAATAAGGCGTACGATTAGTAGGAGTAAGCATTCGTAAGGGTATAAGCTTGGATGAAGAAGATGAGAGAAGTAGTAGAAGCTCCCAAATTACATGCTTGCAAACTGGTTAAATTTCCACAGTTGGTATTATAGTTTGTTCCTTTATGAAATTGTTCTTATGAGACGAGTAACTATTCTATTTGCCTATGTCGTTTACATTCATAGCTTTCAAGGACGGCTACAGTGCTCTATAAGACTCTGTAGATTTGACAAAATACGATAGTACTATATTGATCACAAATCATCATCACTGTCTCTTCTTAAATTGCAACATATAAGAACATTTGTGTAAAAACAGAATGAATACCTTCAAACAATCACGGAATTACGACCTGATTGTGCTCCCTGCGAGTTTTTCCAATTCGGTCGTTTCGTTCTCCATGGAACGAGTCACAGGACCCGAAATGACGTCATGGAAAAAATCGACGATGGCCATACAACAAACCGATTATAAAAAAATGTTTCGAGGATTGGATCAAGCCCTGGCATAAGTACGTAGCAGTCGATGGGGAATACTTTGAAGAGAACAATATAGATTTTGATTAATGAATCTTGTATTTTGGATTTTCTGAATAAATTCCAAGAAATTTTTCGATCAAGATGGTAATTTGTGCCAAATCACAAGATCGTTTCGAAAATGTTTATTATAATTTCGGGCTGGAACTAGAGGTCTATGTGAATGTATCCAAAATGACGTATAAATAATTCACTCTGGCATGAAATTCATTATTGACTGTAATTTTTAAAAGAGTATGCAAGTGAGTTAGACGGTGTCATCTTCTCTATGTTATGTAGGGTTTGTACAATTGAGACTGAAATATTTTGAAAAGAAAGCTCATTTTCAAAGATGAAAGATCATTGACAGCTATAGTGCTTGTTAGAATTTAATAGTAATCTCTATGTCTTCAACGCAGAATTTCGTAAAAGGATATAAAAATCGATACAACTGACGGAAATTTGTATTCTGACGTTAATATATCAGGAGCTAAGAAAAGTTTAGGCGAATAGCCAAAGCGCTTCAATAGATTTAATTAAAAAACTGATGTATACAGTATCTCAATTAGTTGCAGACAAGACAAATCCAACAGTACATAAACATGGTAGACCAGGGCACAATATTATAAGGTGAAGCATGTCAGTCGGCTGGAGCGCATCAATTTTGTGAGAGTACCAAAAGTGAGAGAAATATCAAAAAAACATGCAATTTTCAATGCAACCTCATAGACAATCACAACGAAAATGAATATTATGAATCCCACGGCAGCCTTAGTCTACCTTATACAGCGTGCTTTTTTTAGAGCTTCACAACTTTAAGTTATCAAAAATAATCCAAAAGCTTATAATGGAACACCGTTACACTTGTCTATGCTGATAAACCAGAGTCAATTGAACACCTGGAAATCAATATTCCAAGAATTATTCGATAAATTACGGCAGCAAATACTGCTGAAATTTCGTAAAAATAGGCCTAAATTATCTTTAAACATTAATGTCATAAAATTGTCTATCCAATAAGGCCTGTTTCATTGATATTAAAAATTTCTTTATCTCTTATTACGATTTAAACTGGTATTACTCTTAAAAAAAGACACCCTTTATTAGTATACCTTGATGAACTCCATACTATTGGATTATTCGTGGTCGATCAATTCTGACAGTTGTAGAAATTCAGAGCATACTTTGGCAGGCACTGTGGTAGGAACAGAAGCAGTTGTTGAGTTCAAAGTCTTTCTATTAACGAATTTTAATTTTTTCTTTTGTGTTTTAAGAAAAATATTTGCTGGCAGGGTTGCCTTCCTATTTATTTTGTAATGTAACCTTCAAATAAAAGAACTATGAATTTTGACTCTATTTGGGAAGCTCAAGTACTTGATTTCGCGCTCGCTTCAAGATGACATGCAGGGGCTAAAGCCACAGCTAGAGAAAGTACGAGAGATCCTGACTGCAATTAGCTGTCAACCGGATGCAGTTTAACAAGCACTTCCTGCTTAGCTTGGCAACTCTGCCCACATGGAAAAAGGTTTACAAACGAAAATGTTTGCTGTGCACTGATGACGACATCAAATCAAAAACTCCTCGACACACACACACCCATACACACAGGCACACGCAACTTAAAAACAAAAGTTTTGCGCAACGTTCACACTGTTTTCAGTGTGTCCATCTGTGTGTGTGTGTGTGTGTGTGTGTGTGAGAATCTCTCTAACTTGATAAACCGCCCCAGCCGAGAGCATCGTTAGTCACAGCATCCTGTGCACATGTTGGCCTATAGTATTAACTGTTGCCTTTTTAACCTTTTGGGCCAAAGCTTTATATTTCATGCAGCAAACGGAGCGTTTCCTTTTTACTGTTGGAAATGTTACACAGCAACAAAAGTGTTGCAAAAGCTGCTTAAGCATTTTGACAAATATTTTTTCGTGATTTTACTCTTGGTGCACAAAAGTATGCTATGCTATGAGAAAAAATACAAAGTGATAAACAACAACGCGGATTTGATTACAAGCATCTTGCAACTTATTACACACACACACACACACAGTCTAATTAAAAGCAAAGTGGCAAAGTTGCAAAGACCAAAGGCAACCAGAAGCGTTTGTTAGCCTTTTATGGGGCACTGCTGTAATCAGAGCTGCAGAATTTAAGCAATTTTTATACCCTATCTAAAAAGAATTTAGAGCATTATAGAAATGTGCAACGCATATAACAAGCAATAGCCGTCGGAACTTTTATTCTTTTGGTAGTTACATTGGCATTTAATTCTTTCTGTTTCTCTTGGAAATGATACTATCTAGAGAGCACAAGAAATTTTAAAACTTTCAAATATTAAAGTAATAATACTATACTTAAATTTTTAAGCTCGTTGCAGTAGATGACAAAGCTTATAATTCCTCTAATTTTTCGATTTTTTGTAGATATTAATTTTTTCAAATTTTTTTTCATAACATAATTTTTTCGAATTTGAAGTCTTATATTTTTGAAGAATCCAAAAAGTTTTGTCTAGTGAACTAGTCTTATTTAAAAAAGAATTGAAGTTTGATTAATTTTTTAATACTTTCAATTTTTTTTTACATTTATTTTTCCATAAACCCTCAAAATTTAATTTAAAATATAACA
>JBAMAX010004081.1:0-73239 GCA_037043745.1 Chymomyza amoena | reverse complement strand
GGTATCCCAAAGTCCTCCGCGCCCGACTTTACGTACGCCATTTTTTGACAATAAAAAGTATCCCCAAAATTTGTACAATTTATAAGATACCTATAATAAATAGATTCGTCAGACTGTATGATCAATACGCGTATTTTTCGACACGGGAAGTCCTCAAATCATTAAAAAACTATCAAACTACTACAATGAACAAATACCAAAGATAATCGCAATATAATAACTATAGTGGAGGTTTTAAAGCATTTGAAAGGTTAGTAGAATTGGTCAACGTCACAATGTTCAGAATTCAAGCTTCCATTTTTTAATTAAAATTTTGTTTTTTAAATTTAAATTAAATTTTTATTTATTCACAAATACAAGTTCGTTCTTAAATAAAACTTAATTTTAATTAAATTAAACTGCACTACTATATTGTTTTTTAATAATCTATTATTGTGTGCTGATTTGACTCTGTTTTATTTTTTATCAACAATTAAATAATTTTAACAATAATATTAAATTTAATGATTAGTCGTTGTTTTCAATTGCATTAACTAAAATTCTAAGCGTTCTTTTTTTCTCAAAACGCATCTCACTTGCAGTCCGAAAGACTGCACTTGAAAAGAGTTTTAGAGTTATTTACTTAATTAACTAAAGTCGCCTTAATTAAGCATATTTACACTTAATAATTAATTAAGGATTTCTCAAGCTGTACATAGGCCTCAAAGTTAAGGTCTTCCAACTGGTCAACTTTTTATAATATATACACTATATATACGCTTGTTTGTTTTCTATGTAAATTCAGAAAATTTAACAATATTTTGTTTAACGAACAGTTTCGAGACCTTAGAACAGATTTATGTGCAGCTTGAGAAATCCCTGCCTAGATAACTTAGCCTACATGCAGCTTATTTCATGTAATAACTGCTGGGAGCGCGTCCGGATGTGTAGGTGCTCATGGGTATGCCTTGTGGACCCGGTATGTGATGATTTGAGGAATGCGTCACAGATTGACTCTGTGAGCCATACAAATGATCGACGCTGGTATTGCCTATGCCATTACCCGATGGCTCATAGTCCACATCATAGTAAATGCCCGATTGATTCTAAGGAAGATCATTACAAGTTACAAAAAGAATTGGGTAAAGCTATTCTTATACGCACCGCTATGCTGCCATTGCTGCGACTCTTCGGACGTGGCACTTGAAAGTTGCGACCCAATAAATCGGCGCGATCTTCTTCCTCACTAGAACTCGAGTTTTCCAGCGTGCGCATTCCATTTGCACGTGGACCTAGGCCAAGTCTTCTGAGTAAAAAGTTTGGATTAAAAACAAATCTTCAACTAAAAGTTAGCTTACTCCTACCTAGGCAATGGCACTGGTGGCGCTAGACTCGCGCTAGGATGCATTTGCATTGTACTCTGTAAAGACATGCCACCAATTGTGCCCATACCAATGGCACCCAGATTCGGATAGGCAAACATGGCCGATGAGGGACGCGTGGGTCCAATTGGTTCCGCCTGTTAAATAAAATTTTAATGAAAATAGATTCGCCTCAATTTTATTGATTACACATACGCCATAATGATTCGTCTGTGCCATTACATCTGCAATCTGTGCCCAGCGCATGCGATCCTCCAGCGTTACCTGATAGCCCGCCTGTGGCAAACCCGCGGACTTTAGCGGTGCTGTATTCATATAGCCAAATACGGGTGAACCCATGGCATTCTTTTGCTCACGTTGCCATCTGCGTGACCACATTATCAGGCATACCAAGGTCAGTACAATAATGATGATAGCCGCCACTGAAGCTCCTATGGCCACGCCCACTACTTCACCATCGATTTCACATTGTGCGCCATAATGGCTAGAATCGCAGGCGCAGATTTGTGTGCCTTCATCATTGTAGCTGCATGTGCCATGATTGTTGCAGTAGCCATCTGGACAGGTTTGGCATTCACGACCAGCACGCTGCGGTTGATCGGCCCAGGGATCACGTAAGCCAGCTTCACATGTGCAGCGGAAGGTGCCCCAGCTGTTGGTGCAGCTGGCACTGCTGTGGCAATCATTTAATTCTGGAGACTGGCATTCGTCCAAATCGTGTAGAGCAGAAACGGCACCTTCGGGAGAGCTCACATAAAGCACGGAGTTGCCTATATTGTTGTTTCTCCTGTGCAGCACGCCCAGTAAATGCTTTTGCACATCGGTACGCAGATTGGGACGCAAGGTTTCGACGCTCTCATCCAGCTGTAAAAGAGGTACTTGATTAAAACTACGGCTGATAAAGCGTAGCGATCGCTTACCTTAATGGTCAGGTTTACATAGACGCCATTGCCGCCAAGATTGGGATCCCCACGATAGATATTATTGACCTTGGCCTCCATGAACTCGTCTGAGTAAGGTGTCATCGACATGGCCGAGTCAATCTTGGAAAGAAAAAATCACAGTTAAGTTACTCTGATTAAATATCATTTTGGATCACTTACCGCGCGTACGGACTCATAGCTCAGCTGTCCATAAGGCTCGCTGTTTCTATCCATGAGCTTATTGTCCCAAACAATGCGATGCTCGTAGATTCTATCCACACGCAGGCCCAGATGGAAAGAGATAACCCTGCGACAAGGTTCACGATGTTTGCGTCTTGAGTAGCCTAACAAAGTAAATTATTTTATTAGTAAAGGATCATCTAAACCAATCATGACCTATGTCAAGTATCACCTGGCCTGCAATGACAGCTGGACACGCCGTTCTCCGTCTTACAACGCTCGTGCTGCGCCTGATCACATGTCGAGTCATCACCCACTATACAGGTGTCTATACGCACCGGTGGCTGTGTGGGTCGCTGTCTGTAATGTGGTCTGGTGGGTGCTGCATTGGTGGTTGGTGTTGCTGCCGGCTTGCCAGGCTGTGCTTGTAACTCCACTACCTCCGTTTCGGGCACAACGTAACCACCACTGCTTTGGGTAACGGCCTTGTTACCACTATTCTTACTACCAACATTTCCACCACTTCCTGTAGCTGAGCCACCAGGCAGTTGAGGCAAACGTGTTGCTGGGGTCGTTGCCGATGCTGGAGGATCTGTGGGATCACCAAAGAGATTGATGTAAGTGCGCTTGCCATCTATAGAGACGAAGCCTTCGTCACCTGATGCTGAAACAATAATGTCTGCCTGTGCGCCTGCTCCGCCACTGCCGCCATAAGAACCATAAGGCTTGATATTGATGGTTTGTTGTGAGCCGCCGCCCTTAGTGCCAGGTCCTTGTATGGCGGAGAGTGTGACGTCAAAGATTTCACCATAGCCGGGCGGCAGGTGCTGTCGTGTGGGCTGTATAGCTGGCTGTTGGCTAACTGGAGGACGTTGCACTGGACGTGGTCGACCGCCGGGCTTGAATTCTGGATCGTCCAGCACTATGCCAGGTCTTGGTTGGTACGGATTGTTTGGTTCAGGTGGATTAGGCGTCGGGACATTGGCATTGGAGGGCGCTTTTTCAGTTGTTGTGGTTGTGGTGGTAGTGGTGGTGGTGCTTGTGGTAGTAGAGGTGGTGCTGGTAGTAGTACTTGAGGTGCTAGTGGTAGTTGGAGTGGTGGTAGTCATGGTTGCTTTGGGATTTAATCTTGACGTGGTTTGCTCGTTTAACGGTGCGGTCACTATGCTGCTTGTAGACGAAGTTGTGCTGGTTTCTGGCAAAGGTGAAGCTTCCAGCACAGGCGTCTTGCTGGCAGTCATGAATATAACCTCCTCTGTGGTGGGATCCAGTTCCATGTTTTCGCTTTGATCCATAGCCATGGGCACATAGGTAGAGGACATGCCCATGACAGTGTGCACAACTGAGCTAGTCTCAACGATGGTGGTGTAATCCTCGTTAGCTGGCTTTTTCTTCTCATTGTTGGTTTTAGTTTTGTGCTTCTTTTTGGGCGCATGCTCCTTTTCCTTAACAGGTAGTAGTGCTACGGGAGGTGGCTGCAGCTCATCGTCAATTTCTTCACCAGCGTTTGTATCCGTATCTTGATCAGAAACCTCAATATATTGTGCATTGCCATCTTCGTTAGAGAACTCTGAGTCATAGGTGGTATCTGTGGGCTGTGCTGAGTCGGTTTCATGATGTTCTTCTGGTGCTATGGACTCCTGTGTTGCTACTGGCGCTTCATGCTCTTGTGGTGGCAGCATTTGTGGCGGTGGCAGCGGTTTATATTGCGGCAGCGGTCTGCGATTACCCGGCGTAATGGGTGGACGTGGCTTATTGCGATACCAAGGCGGACGATTGCTTACAAAACCCGGACGCACTGGCACAATTTGTTCGGGAATGGGCACACCTGTTATAAAAGGACGTTCGGGTCGGTCAAAGGGGTAAGGTGGTGGACGTATGGATGTGCCCGGCTTTTGTGCTTCATAGTCAATGGGCAGTGTTTGCACTTCCGAGATGCGTGGTGGTCCGCGGTTGTTTATACGACTTGCTGCTGGACGACGTATACCCTGCGTATTGGCGTGTACATTCACGTTCCCATTTAGTAGCTTTACTATGCCTGTGATTATATCTTGTATATCTGGATTACCATTCTGACGCGCATTATGCGGCGTCTGCGTTGCACTGACCGCCGTCGAGGTGGCAGTACTGCTCGTCGGATTGATTAGGGACCCCGACTGCTGTCGCAGGTCCCTTTGCACTAAAAAAGGCTGCTCCGTACTAATGCTGCTGCTGGAACTGGTGCCGCTGCCGGCTGCCAAGGTTTTGCCTGCTCGTACACGTAAAGTTTGCTCCGGTTGATCTGCGTTCATGTCAAAGGTGCCCGTGGGTTTGATGTTGTAATGGAAGTAACGTCCAGCTGAGACATCCTTGTTGGTGTTTTCGGGAAAGTGCACATTATTGGGGCTACCCTTGGCAAAGTTGTCATGTAGTATGGGTGATGCGGAACGTTCTACACGAGCGCGCGTTTCATTCTCTTCCTGCGTCAAGCGCAGGCTCTGTGATAATGAGAGATCCGCAGCGGCTACTGACTCAGCCATGGTGCTTTCTATGGAGTGACGTGATAATTTGCCGGCGCTTTCAATCGCAAGGCTGCTGGATTTGGGTGATATTTGTGAGACACGTTCGTATTGACCAGCTGGAAAAAGGAGAAAGGGAGAAGAGTACTTATTAGTATATTTTTGGAAAGTTTTTGTAAATGACATCAATATTGGATTTTGTCTCCGGAATTTAACATACAAAAGAGGTCACAGACCAAAAGTTTTTTTGAAGCCTAACGCTCATCATCACCACATAAATTTGAAGATCTAGATCTCAAGGGCCATCGGCTTTAGGAAAAAGATATAAGCATTTTCCGTACGGAGGTGAAGTTTTTTGTTCGATGTGATCCCCCGTTCCAAATTTGATCCACAGAATTTGTAGACTCATGTGAGCCTTAAAGCACAGAAATGCTGACATATTTATTAACAACTCCTTCGTGCTGTCTACCCCCATAACATATCAAGAATCCTGCTTCTCCTTGGACACTTTTTTTTTCCCCCTTAAAAGGATTCCTTACAGAGAGGGGGCACTGCGACCAAAAGGTCTTTTGTACCATACCCTTAAGTTAAAGCAAAAGACTTTCCGCTTTCCGCATGAATAGCAGTAGGTCTTTTGTTGGTATTGACCTGATATGGAAGGGACTAATCCGTTCTTTTCCCATGTGACACGATCTGTCCCATACTAGCGCTGGACAGTCACATGTAGTAAGTCTGGCTTTTTCATCGTCTTCTAGACAGAGCCTGCACTCTGAAAAGTCCGATAGGCCATTTTTCTGTAGACGGTATTTAACAGTGTGGTGGCTAAATAAGTAAGCTACTAGGAGCTTTAATTCCGCTCTGCCAAGACCTTTTGTCTTGATCGCATCCAGAGGTTTGACAAGCACTTTTGCTTGACAAAGCCCCGGAAGGGAGAACCAGCATCTCCTTTGTTCTCCTGTAGTCCATTTGTTTATCATGGTTTTGATTGTAGACCAACTAATACCACAAAACGGCGCAGGAGATGTAGTCAGAGGCACCCTGTCGTGCTAGATCGTCAGCGATCGTGTTACCATCCACTGCCGAGTGTCCAGGCACCCAACATAGCACGACTTTATTCCGGGCGGACAGGGTTTGGAGGTAGTTATGGCATTCTTTAACCATCCTTGGACACAGTTGATGCAGAATATCCACTGGCGGATCCACGAGGGGTTTTTTTGGTCTCGACCCACTCAAAGAAGTTGGAAAAATGGGTTGACAGTCTTTTTCTTATTCTTCGAACTGAAGGATCTCTCCCAAGACCAAAATCTATATCCGCGCGGGAGTGTACCCCATAGTTGGACCATGCCTAAGCCAATTTTCTCATTTTCTTCTTTTCGTAGTACCTGCTGAATTTCACTAATTATTGTTGCAGTGAAAAGAATTTCTAGCACAACAGATAATACTTTCCATACAAAAGAGCCTAGAGAGGTTTCACTTTTTAGCATATATTACAAGCCCCAACACCTTCCACCTACCACGACAAGATCTCGGCAGCAGCTGGTGTGCTTTGTCATTGTCACAGAGATGTGGCATCAACTTACACACATGTGAGCGACTTTTGTATGTAAAGTGCAACATTTGTCTTTGTTTTGTGGCAACCCTAGCTGGCTGGCTGGCTGGCACCAGAGTCGACAAGCATCATTTGTTTTTGATGTCAAGTTTGTGGCTTAAGTCTTTTGTTTGGCTTTGGCCAGCGACGCATATTCTTTCACTATCGCGCTCAAGAAATGCACTCTTGGCCAAAACTGTCTGGCAACAAAAAAATAAACCAACAAACAAAAGACAAACAAATCATACGCTTTGAGACCTTTTAAATTGTGGCTTTTGTGGAAGATTGAATGTTGGATTGCTTTCAGCCAACAGCCTAGACAGTAACCAAGCTCAAACTAAATATAACTCTTGCATATCTGTCACAATAGAAAAGGCTTATTATATTTTTATTTGATGTCTAACTAACAATTGTTTGGCTTAAGGCCTTCGGCTGTACGAAAGAATTTCACAAATTGCTACGCCAAGCGTTAAAAAGATGTCACTTGAGGCATCTATTCAAGATTTTCCAACAAGGCCGTCATAACAACCAAGTAAGTGGGCTAGATTAAATATATCATTTATGCAATTCGTTATTATAAATGATATTTTACACTAGAGTGCCAATGTCCCTGGTGGGGAGTGCTCTGAGTTGGTTTTGGGTGAAGTACATCAAGATGCGGCGTTTATGGTTAGATATCAAAGCCTTAATACCAAAATAGTCGAAACTTCTAATTTATGGGGAAACAATTATTCTTTTGTAAAATAACTTTTTTCTCATTAAAATCCCATTTCCACAATTATGAGCCTTACAGCCAGAAAGTTTTCTACTTCCTTCGAACTTGTTTCAATACAAATTGCTTTAATTTTTTCGGAATAAATCAATTTGTTAATTACTTTATTTGGTCTACCCACTAAACATTCCTGCTTTTCAAATACCAGAGCAAAGTTATTATATTGGCTGCAACTTGAACCAAAAACTTACTTTCATGGCTGCCCGTGAAAGTGTGGCATGCAGATAATTCCATTTTAAATTGTGTTACATTTTTGTGGCGCCACAAATTGCCAACAGCCATAGGTAATAATTCAAAACCAACTGCCTAAGCTTGTTTTAAAAATTATTTCATTTTTTTTTTCCTTCGTCGTTTAGACTACTTTACCACCAAACCAAGCCAACCAATTTAGAGTGTCTTTGATCATATTATGGCCATTGGCGGCAACTTGTGGTTCAACAAAAACACTTTTACTTGCTACAAAGTAATTTTTCAAAAAAATCGATTCAAAAAACAAGTGGAAATGCCAAGGAAAGTGAAAATTGGTACATGTTTTTCATGCCCAGTTGAGTCTGAGTTGTTTTTGCCAAAAGGAAGCGCTAATTATATCGAATGAAAGTGAATTTCTTTGGAGCAACATATTGAGTAAACAATAAATAGCCACAAATGATATTTTACAATCTTTGAATTAATTTTTTTGGTATTTATTTATGGGTTAGTTTAACATTAAAGCGCTAAACAGACGACAGGTGAAAGTAAAAACTGTGCCAAAAACTTAATCAGAAAGAAATGCCAAACAAAAACAAACACGCCTAGAAATTGGGTTAAAACTCAATAATAATGAACTTGTCTGGAACCGGCTGGCAGGTTGGTGTGACTTATGAATTACTTTACTTGGCTGCAAGTCTTGGGAGTCTTAAAAGAAATGTCTTAGACCATAAAAAAAGAGCGCAGCCGGTTTTACCTAAAGTTTTACAGAAGACACTTAACTTGGCTTTAAACTAGAACTGGTTTTTTGGTGCAACCTACATTGTAGGTGCATGTAAATCGATCAGTATTCGATAATGATGACGGCTTATAACTTGACACTTGCACTTAGACCTTGGGCGCTACGATGTGAAAATGTTCAATAAAAAATAAAGCTTAAAAAACCTGATATTTTTTTGGTTCTTTTATGTTTATAAGTTACTTTTATTTTAAACTGCTATAATATCTAATCCTTAAGGGAAATTATACTGGACAGTCAGAAGTACACTGTTCAAAACAGTTTCTAAAATTATATTGTTCCTTATGCTATAATTTACTTATTAGAGAATTTATCATGGGGAACAAAATTATCTCTGAAGGACTTAATTTTTAGTCATGTAATTCTTAAAAATAAATATCATTCAAAGTTCATCCATCGACCTGACGCAGATTAGTTCATATCTATATGCTCGCTCTATTTTCTTTACTAAAAAAATTAATACTATTTTATAACTGAGGCAAATGAGGAATTATTTTCACCACTGCATTTTATACTATATAAAGAACTTCCAAACTTTCCAAATGATTAGGTCATGTCTCTACCATGGGTGCTGACAAATGGTAGTCCGGGGAGAGAAGAAAACTCTATAAAATTACTCTAATCTAAGGTGGAACAGCAAAGGCCGATGGATGTATGGCTGAGGGGGTCTCAGTTATTACTTTGCGTACTCTGGATACCTGCCGATCTCCAGTTTTAATAAATGGCTTCCCGCAGTACCCGGGCTATGCCATGGGTGACTCACCCCTTCCCGACTAGTCGTGGGTCCAAAATATGAATGATTTTTTAAAGAAAAATAAAAATAACAACCAACTTGAGAACGTAACTCGCCAAAATACGGGAGGGACGAAGCTCGCGCTAAATGCGCGGTGAGAAAGAAACCAGTAGGTGTTCTTCACATCCCAGACTGTGCCGGCAAGGGCAAGACGCCAAACCCACCGTCTACTCCAGATTCTGGGGAAAGGCAGTCCAACCCATCCTCGGACGCAAGACAGAAACAAGAATGTTTCGCTTCTTCGTCCAAGGCAGGGCTGGCCGCTAACTCCTCAGAGCCGGCTACTCCTAGGATGCCACCACCAACAAAACCGTCCTACCAAGACAGACGACAAGTAGGAGAGACTCTCCAAAGAAATCTTACCACTCCGCAAGTTTCACCGGAGCGTAAAAAACTGGTCGATTGGACCAAAAGTGTCCTGCCGGGCTTCCAGCCAGTAGCCCCAGGAAAACCTAAAGCCCAGGTAAAGCGGCAGCTGAAAACTTAGAATACGCTCTCTTTGCAAACCAAAAGTGGAATCGGACATCGAACACGTGTATGATCTCGCGTCAAACCTGTAAGACATACTGCAGTAAAATAACTAAGGAACTTTACTGTCTGAATATACCTCAATGCTCAACTGTTATCCGTGCTATAACAGGACACTGGCTGGTGGGAAATCACGCATCCAGGCTGAATGCTCCCCACCATGACTTCTGTAAAAGCTGTGACAATGAGGAGGAGCTGGAGACAGTGGAACATTTTTTCTATCATTGCCCAGAGCTGAGCAGGAAAAGATTCCGGTTTCTAAAGTCACACTTTCTTGATGAGTTATCTCTGATTTCCGAGCAGAACCCATATAACGTGAATCAATTTTTACAATCAACCCCTTGAGAATCCCTTGAAAATCTGTCAGTTCTTTCTTGGCATTTATTTAAAGCGGAATCTTCTATTAGATGGACATCTATGAATGGATATGAGTCCAGGGAAACTTTTGATACACTACTTGATTAAGTCTGGTGGTATTCTGAAAAGTGCGGCTCGCTATCCACGCATCCTAACATACATTCAAAAATAGTTTCGAAATTCTCGATCTTTTTGTTCTCAAATAAACGGATTGCATTTGGTATCGTCAGGACCCAGTTGACAATCTATGCAAATATTCGGGTCGCATTTAAGAACTTCAGCGCCCAGTAGGGATACCTATCTATCACAGAGCTGGATGTCCATCACAGACCTCACGATACTCCCATAAGGGGCCAATCTCAATTTTCAATCGTGGAAACTGCTCAAAAACATCTTTGGTCGCAGATCACCTTGCACTGCTTAGTTTCAGGCAACTTTGACTATTAGGTGAGGTAAAAACGGCAAAAAGGTCGTAACGTCCCAACTTAATTAGGCCAGAAAATAGGCCTGATGTGATATCGCTGACTATCCTCAACCCTTCTTCACTAGAGGGGTGCTCTAAATATTCCAATTCATAGCCTTCCGTGTGCGTGAATAAACCTCGAAAGGCATTTCGGACTCTATTTTGAGAACTGGTAGTCATTTAGGAAGTGTGACTTGCCTCTTCGCCACAACTTCTGTAAAAGGTGAGAAGCGTTTAGCCTTAAGGATTATTATTACTGAAGTAATAATAATGGATTGTTGAATCTTTATAAAAAGCATTTGAAGCAGTTGCGGTTTGTTTTCCTTTTAAGTTCTTCAAAAATATAAATCTATATAAACTATCCGTAATCAGAAAATAATTATAAATTTCCATAGGCGTTACATATGACACAACGAATTCCCCTTCCATAATGACTTTTACGACTTTCTTTGAGTTACCACCCGGCACTACCTGTTGATAATATTAATTAGCTAAACTGTTAGTCGATTACCAGCACAGCACACATATGTAGTACATATGTATAGCCAATTACATAAAGAGTGAAACCGTTTCAAATATGGGTGACAAGACTTACTATAACTAGTCATAATTTTGAAGTTACATAATCAAGTCGTTGTCAAATTTTACACACTGAGTACCACTCGGCGTATGCGTAATAAGCTCAAGTGCTGTAAGTGCATGAAGGTGTATAAGTGAGTACTTATTATTGAAACCATATTGTCGCAATTTTGATAGAAACATGTCCAGGGCTACATTTTTTTTAACCATTTCGAAAGACAAAAAACAGCCAAGCATTAAAAATTCAACGAAATAGAAAGTGATTTGGTTTTGGAGGAGCGCACCCGTCGGTGTTCGCCGGCTGTCAGCAATTTGAAGGCGCTGAAAATTGGCAATTTGAGGCCGGCTACGTTGGCTGATCCAATCTGGCAGACCAACTGACGGTCTGACTTTCTGCACAAGATGGTGTAGTAACTAGCCCAGTCCCTGTGTGTGGGTCTCTGTGTGCTGGTTGCTGGTTGCAACAAGAGCAAGTCGTGCATCTACCGCGTAGTCTCTTGGAGGTTTTTGCTATTGCTCAAGTAGCGTTTAAATTAGTGTAGGCAAGCGCTGGAACTAATGACGCCTTTGTTGTTGTTGTTGTTAGTGGTGTCTTGAGGCCCATTTCAAAAGTTACTACCTAGAGTCGTGAGGTGCATTGAACCTTGAGTTCGAAAAAAAAAAACTGCAGCACAGGCCAATTCAGCCAAATCTATCAATTAGATCTGTACATTTATAATGTGACCATAAACAAGATTGCTGATTTGAGCTAATCGATATTTATTTCTACTTAGTAATAATAGTTAACTACTATATAACATGATCACACTACAATTATAGTAAAGAAATTTGTAAATTTTCATAAGGCGCGCTGGTTCTCTTAGGTTAGGTTAGGTCTCCCTTGTATTGCCACCTTGGCTTGGAGGGAGGGCTAAGTAAGACTAAAGAACTTAAGAGCAATGCCGGCGGAAGCGTAGGTAATGGTAGGGTCACACAAGCGGGTAAGGTCGAAGGGGAGCATCGAAGCCATTGGCTGATATCTTACGATTGTAACACATGTTCATGGAATTTCGTTGTCAATACGGATTTATTTTATTGATAGCGGCACAAGTTAAGGAAAGGTGGAATGTGCTGATGAAACAGAGGCCTTCCAGCCCAGTGTTCGATAATAGGAGAAAAGAATGAGCGGGTCGACTAAACAGCCTGGAACCCCAAAAAATAGATTTTTCGAAAATAGGATATGCTTCATAAAAAGCAAAGATCAGTAGCTTTTTAAGCTAAGGATTCTTTTTAAATCGACTCAGCTTTAAATATATATAAATCAAATGGTAAGCCTTAGGGTAAAAATTTTGCAGCTTTGCATATATTTTACGAAGACCTACCTTCGAGGACTCTACTTGATACAACACTTACCGACGGTTTGCGATTAATGCACAGTCCAAACGGTAGGAGCTAGAGGTCTGAAATTTTGCATGGAGTTGTACGATAGTTTTGGAGTAGCACGTGCTTATGCAGGTTAAGACAAAGTTTGAATTATAGATAATTCCGAAACCAAGTGAAGGTGTTAACAGTGTATGTAGGAGTGGACCTTCCATTTTATCAATTCCAGATACGCCTTTTGGAATTAAAGAGAATGAAACCACTATAACAAAACTCACAGAATCCTCTAGCTCAATGGCAATCTGAGGAGGAAACGATTAAATAGACGAGCCAGGCAAAATCGAGGCGGGTATCTGAAAGCAAAGCATGCAGGGAGTAGAGCCCCCAAAAAAACGTAATACAAATATATTCCAATGTATTATTTGAAACAACATCTTTAAGGATATGTCGACCATTGATTGCCATTCAAAGATAGAACTAGAACTAAATGTACCCGGGTTACCAAAACTGACGGGGAAAGTAAGGAGTGCGACAAGCTGAAAAGTAAAAGAAAGGATGACAAGCTAAGCTAGATTAGGTTAGGTTATGGCGGATACTGGCTTGGAAAGCCTTTGTGATACCGCCGAAATCTCTTTAGCCCTTCTCCTGAGATTATCTCGCTAGAAGGATTCCCATCCTGTTGTCACTATGTAGCTCCCCTCCTCGGACATATAGATACTAGCTCAACTAGGTTATGAAGGAAGTAATTTCCCAGATGCTTATTTCAACGTCAGTTAAGAGCATTACAGGAACAAAAAAAGTGTTATTCTGATTCAGCTTCTTCTTCGTCTTTGCAGCTTCTGCTAAAGTCATGGCTCGGAACATTCATTTTGTTCGCATGTGCTCCGACAAGCCAGTTTCCAGTGATTGCTCTGACAACTGCCGAGCACTGCGACCGTTTGAGTCCGCAGAGCCTTATGGATCTTATTGGGTCAATTTTAGGACATATCTGGCGCCTGATTGTACAATGGGGTGTGTTATACCCCAGCCTTTGTACATGAGAGCTGTATTGTTTGTAGCCTGAAAGTGACCATAAACATCCTCCTTATCCGGTAGGAGGGGTTAGGTCGTGCCTTGTCTGGCCAATTGATCTGCTATTTCGTTGCCTATAATATTTCAATATTTGCCATCTCTTAAATAGATTTGCGGCAGTTGTTGACTGTCATCGAAGGATCTCTGCTTGAAAAACGCTGCAGTGGTCCGAAAGTCGGAAAGACTGCCGAATATTTAGTTCCTCAAAGTAAATTAGTTGAAATTACTGAAGGAAGGGAGACTTAGACTTGAAAGTGAAATTTTTTCATTCAAGAAACAAACCCTTTTAAGCAACTTTTTGACTATTATTATTTTATATCCTGTTCTTAAAGATAGATACAAGGTAGATCCGACCGAGACCATTAACATGTATCTCCTTAGTAAAGGAAATTTATATGGACACTTTAGAGAGACTTTAGACTTTTAGACCAGACATTATTGTAATCGAAGCATAATTATCATTGTAATATAATGTCACTGTAATCGGACCATATCTGAGATACCGGCTGCATAATATTTTACTTAGGGTAATTTTACATGATTTAGTTATTCAGCTTGCACTGGTCAATATCCAAAGTTCGTTCCTTCCTTCTCTGCACTAAGCCAACCGAAATCTTTCTTCCCACAAAGTATCGCTTGCTATGATGATTATGTTTGTTCTTTTTCTAAGAATTCTGAAAATCATTTTCTTCAATCAAAGTCAAATATGATTTATGGCTGTATATTTGAATTTAAGCCGCGATAGTTGTTTCGTCAGTGAACCCCCTAAGGCATTTTCAACTCCTCCCTCACAACTTCTAGAGATTTTATACCAAGTTAATCTGCTGCCTTTAGTCTCGCATTCTTTGAAACCCAATTCAAAACTTTGTTTGCCACAAAAAACCTCTAACAAAGGCACGCCCCGATACGCCTTAGCCAAATATCATAAAAATAGCTACATGTACATCAAGATTTATGACAGCCGACATTAGTATCTCCAAGTCAAAAAAACGAAAGATATTTCTGGGCGTTTTTTTCCGCTCTTGGGCTCTATTAAAACTGTAGCATAAAATTTG
This sequence comes from Chymomyza amoena, assembly GCA_037043745.1. Lineage (NCBI taxonomy): Eukaryota > Metazoa > Arthropoda > Insecta > Diptera > Drosophilidae > Chymomyza > Chymomyza amoena. Next base: position 58,727 of record JBAMAX010004081.1, on the reverse strand, counting down.
ATTTAACGTTAATTGATTTTGTTGTGAGCGAACAAAAAATTCCAAACGAGATTTGTGTGCCTGGGCAGGTTCATTGTTTTGATGGGCGTCATAAGAAGAAACCCAAATAGTATGTTGCGGCGGGTCTTGGACAAAGAAAGTTTTTTGGTCGTCGACTCGAAAAAGTCAATAAAGTGTAATAGATTTTTGGTTAGCAAGTCGAATGCTGCAACGTCATTCATGCAGAGAGCGAGGTTCATTAGCGAAGCAAATAAAAAGGTATCTTTGGATAAACATACAACTGTTGAAAGAAGAACCTCAAGATCTCAAGTGTTGCACCTTGTGGCTGTCAATTGACTTCTGCCTGTCCTCGAGTTGGAGTTGGAGTGCTTCTAGAGTGAGTTTATGGAAAGTCTATGAAATGCATAGCCTGCAATTAACAAACAAACAAACAGATGGACAGAAAGACGGTTAGACAAACTTCAAAGCCAAGTTAGACAGTTCTGACAACACATGCCAGCACCATCATCTGTAGTTAGAAGGTGTGGAGTTGTTGGACCAAGTGAAATTGAGGAATTTTTTTCATTTTTGAGGCACTATCCGGCACTTGTCGGAGTAACAGCTGCGGGTTTTCCAAACCATGACCATGACGTGTGGAATATTAAATGATGTGTTGCGGCGTAGAGTAGTCGAACACTGAGAGAAATTGAGAATGGCAAAGGAAAGGAAAACAAAAAGTGTTTTAAAAAAATGTTTGTACTTAGTAGAAATATCGAAAATTGTATAAATTAAAAGAAAAAATTTGCGAATAAATAGTTGCATCGAAAAAATATTTTTTTTTAATTGCTGTCAAGTTTTAATTACTAAATATCGGAAATCGAAAGATAAAAAAAAAGTTCTATGGTTTTTTTAAATAAATTATTTTAAAAATGCTTAAAAGAAAAATATATAAACTTTATCATCTATCAAGAATATATGTCATCTCTTTGTCTAAAATTGTTGTTTGATATTTAATACCAAACTCATGACATACCATTGTTAAAAATTATTGCTTGGTATTTAATACTAAAATATTTCACAGAATAAGATTTGTTGTTTATTTTCATTTTGGAAGTAACCTATTTTTTAAATATTGAAATTCGTTAAATATTATTTAAAAAAATGTTTCAAAGAAAAAAATTTTATTTTTTTTATTAATCAAGAATACTAGTCATCTCTTTGTTTAAAATTCTTCTTTGGTATTAAAATATTCCCTCAAATAAGATATGCTTGTTTTTGAAAGCAACTTTTTTTCTTAAATATCAAAATCCGTAAAATATTATTTAAAAAAATATTTAATAGCAAAATACACTTTTTTGGCGACCATCTCCGATTTTGATGATTTTTACACAGTTGATATTGGCTGCTAGCCAATAGTAACCACGCCCAATTTTATTGCAAAATTCCCATTATTTATCGAGTTATCGATAAAGCCATATCTTCTAAACACATAAAGATATTGACACGAATTTTTTTTACCATGTCAGATAAAATATTAAATTTAAAAAAAATATATTTTCTTTTATTTTTAAGATTTTTTTTTTTTAATTTTTTATCATTTTTAATTTTTAATTTTAAAATTGAAATGTGATCTACCACTTTTGAAAAAAAAGTGTGAATATCATTTTATGTATGGAAATTTGCTGAAAAAGACGCAGGGTGGATCACTTTTTTTTCGATATAAAGGCTCTCAGCGAATTGGATTCTCTGGGTCATTCTAAGCAATTTTCAAGAAACTATAGATCAAAAATCGAAGATCGTAAATTATTATTCAAAATAATGTTTAAAATAGAAATATTGTTTGTTTGCTTTGATATATAAAGAAAACATGTCATCCCGTTTTGAAATAATTTACTTAATATTTAATTTAGGAAATTGTAAAATAAATAATAAATCAATTTCCACAGAAAAATATTATAAAAAATACTAAGGCTCTAGCGATTTTGATTCTTTGGGACATTCAAAGCAACTTTGTCCCACGAACTATGGATATGAAATTAATTTTTTTTTTCCACTTTTTCACGTATGTTTTTTCCAAAATATTAAAAAATCGACTTAGACTTTCCATTTACTGGGCCAAAAACTGTTTTTTTTTTCCTCTAGCTAAATGGGTATATGGAGAACTTTTGGGATCAGAAATCTAGTTTTGACATACATTTTGAATTTTGAGATCCGCCAGAGGGCGCTTTTATGAATTTTTTATATATTTTTTTGGAAATAGAAAACAATTCTTCAAAAATAATGAATTAAAAATGAAATAGCTTGGAACAGGAGGTACGGCTTCAAATCGATAAATTATGAAATGAAAAATCTTCGTATATGAGAAGAAATTCAAAATTATATTTTTTTTTAATTTTTGATTTACTTTTCTTCTTAAGAACCTATAAAAACACACAAAAAAAAAATACATATTATACTTTTTTTATTTCTTCTTAAATATATTTTTTATAATTTTTGAAAATCTGTACAAGCCTTAGGGAGGCTTCTAAAAATATATTTTTATTTCGAATATTAAGAAGTGTTTTCTAAAGTTTCTTTATCAATCATTTCAATCAAGCTTTCTTTTTAAAAAATAGTTTGATCTCTTAACTATTTTCAAGTTAATTTTACATTTTCAATTAAGAGTGGTATTAGAATCTGGAATTAGCTGAATCAAGCTTTTAAAAATTGTACACAAATTAAGTTCGTAATTTCCAAAGGAAAAGATTTTCATCATTTTCACGACTTTACACAATTTCATCACAATCAAAATATTCCGTATACTACAAAATTAAATTTTTTTTCTTAATTTTGAATTAATTTTTTTTCTTAGGAACTTATAAGCTTATTTAAAAAAAAAAAATGTTATTATTGTTAGTATTTTTATATATATAAATGGCTGAAAATCTGGCGGCTTCTAAAAAAATATATTTATCTCCAATATTAAGTAGTGTATTCTAATGTTTTATAATTTTGACTTTAAAATAGTCTACCTGGAATATCTCGAAATAAAATTGGCATGTTTTATAAGAACAGTTTGGTCTATTAAATATTTTCTAGTTAATTTTAAATTTTCAATAAAGAGTAATATCCCAAATTAGCTGACTCAGATCGGACTTTTACAAATTTAAGTCAAATTAAGTTCATAATTTCAAAATAAATAGATTTCCACTATTTCCATGCCTTTACATAATTTAATCCCAATCTCCTCGAATATTTCTCTCAGTGTAGGAAAAACTAGTTGCAGCTTTCATACAGTCTGTCATGCAATTATGCATGTTAATTTATCAAGCAGTGCAACATATAACTAAGTACATATGTATAGTATATGTACAATATATTATATACTATGTACATATTAATGGCAGGTTGCCCGACGTTCGTTTTATTACTGCTTGCCGCATCCTTTGTGCCACTTATACCACAAGCGAATGACCTTAATCAAGGTCTGATCTAACAGCGTGCAGCGCTGCTCCACAGACAAACAGTCAGAGAGACTAACAGACAGCCAGACAGATGGACATACAAATATAACTAGCTTTGGTTAAGCCAAAGCCGTCGTCTCTGCGTTCCACTCTCAGCCAGCTAGAAAATGCACTTGGTTGGATCTTGGCTTGGAGTCTGCTGACTGCTCGGCTGACTTCAGTTACGCTGCGTTGCATGTGGCATGTGGCACGTCTAAGCCAAAAACAAAAAAATACAAAAACAACAAAAATTTATTAGCTGGTTTTTGCTTCGCTTTGCTGCATCTTGTGGCATGCCTGGCCGGACTACGTGGGTTGACCGCCGCCACTTCTTTTGGTCAGACGGCGCCAGTGAGGAACATGAATTTGCTAGTTTCTACCTGTGGCTCTGGTTAAACCCAGATTAAAGCAACTAATGGCTTGGGTCGTCGTTGTCATAAGCTGTTGATAGTATATTAAATATACTTCATTAAAGCTGCTGGTACTACCTGCCCGGGAATTTCTATGCTCCTCCACACTTAATTATATATATTAATTAGCTAGTTTTTAAGTGTGTGGCTGCAGCATACATGGGGCATGGGGCAGGAAAACAATAGCAACAACTATTACAACAATTTCTTGGCGAAAACAAAAGGTAAGCCAAACAATGAAGGGTCGTCCATGGCAGCAGCAATGCCCCAAGAACATGGAAAAGCCACAACAATAATGGCCAAGTGCCTCAGGGTAATTATTTTAGTGGCAAGATAGTTGAGGGCTTATGTCAGAGCACCGCAGTGTAAATGCTCTGAGTGAGTGTGGGATGGGATTTGTGGTCAAAATGTGGATTAAGTGAATGTGGAATTGGGAAGTAAAAAGGAATGTTCAGGGAACTAAAGCGAAATAACTTTACAAGAGAAAAGGCTTTGGTGGAAACGAAATCCTGAGAATGAGCGCCTTTCGATTTCGCATTATTTCTACGGAATCGATAGAAACAGTATCAGAGTGGAAATGCTCTATTTGGACGAAAATATTACTGTACGAAGAAGTGTCTCCCATATTTACATTATGTGGATTTACATTAAGGAACAAAAAAGCTTAAAGAGTTTTAACGCAAAGGAACCTCCGACTATCTCTACCTTTTGATTCAGCAAATTTTCGAAATCAAGAGTAAAATTTTTTTCGCAATATCTGTTTCTTGTATTCATATTTGGCGGTACTCCAGAAACGAAAAAAAGGAAATATTTTATTCGGCTTCGTTTTTGCGTGCTTTTTTGTCGCCATCTACTAATATTTCCCTTACTCATTGTTAGCACAGCTCTACACCTTTCAAAGGAAATTATGCACGAATTTTCCTAATTCGTTTTAGTTCCTATTGCCAGAAATCATTCGGTTTCAAAATACACACAAATTCGTTTTGGTGAAATTGGAAGCACCAAGCATTCTATTTCAAAACTAATCCGAAGATTTTATTCGTAGCCAAGTCGGCTAAGTCAATTTTGGAGAAAGAAATAAGAAATAATCGAATTACAATTACTAGAAGACACTAATTTTGGGTGACTTTTTTTTGAGATTTATTAAATTTGAAATCTATTTTTGGATGAATTTTAATATCTTATAATAATCACTAGATTGATTGAATTCCAGTTGGTTCATACCACTATCAAAACTAATGCCCTTAATATAAAATATATAATATATCTTAAATCTAGTCGGAAGATATAGAACTATATTCTATATTATCTTCTTTTATATTTTCTAAAAGACCATTTATTAAATAATTTTCTTGCCTCTTATAACCTTTTGAAACATATTTCTTTTTTAAAAGTAATTTTTTTTGGAAGCAAAATACTTATCCCGATAAGGTATTTTTTCTACAATTCCGTTTATTATATATATTCATTATCATTATTATTCGAAAAGTTTTTAATCGCATTGGTTTAATTTGACCGGAAAGGAGTCGAATTGGGCTAACATTTTTCTAAGCTGATAGTGCTGAAAAAGTTTTTATTCAAAAATATATTACAATTTTGAAGCTGGGAGGCATATATTGATTGAAATTTTAATTTTTCAATAAAATCTCGTTTTAAGTTTTGAAGTCTAATGAAAGATACAGAATAATTCTACAATATGGAATTAAAAAAAGGCAACGCATTTTTTAAGCTACAAATTATTCCTAAGTTTTGTAAATTAAAAAAAAAAAACAACAACTATCAAGTTATACTTATACCAACTTATTCGAAAATCAAGATTAAATTCCATTAAAATAGTTAGGAATTTTATTTTTTCATAAATAAATAAATTACTAATTTTTTACCCAACTTATACCTCTTTAAATATTTTTTCAAAAAAATTGAATTTTTACACTAGATTCATGAACGGAACCACTTTGAAAAAAAACTCGAAGTGTTATATGAAGGGAGCCAAATTTGATGATGGGAAAATTTTTTAGCAGTTTACTTAAAAAAATAAGAAACGGAATAAAATACTCTTGACTAGAATCGTAATCTACGATAAAAGAATAAAGATAAAGAATCTTTATTACAATTTTTTTAATAGTATACTCCTGAAGAGCATCGTAATCTACGATAAAAGAATAAAGATAAAGAATCGTTATTGCCTGGTTCGTCTCTCCGTATTGCCCAGTAGCATGAAATCTTGTCATAAGGTGCATCATATGGTCAGGTTCTTCATTTTCACTCAGTCGTTAAAAGTGGCCCCTTGCCTGGAGTTCTAGTAATCAATAAACTATAAGTAAGTTAAGCCTATAATTATATAAAACACTTTTTTAAATGTAGCAGCCAGTCTCCAGCATCTGATATTTGCCATCTAACGTCAAGTCTTTCTTCCTAAAAGGTTGCAACCCGACACAGAACCGTCTCAGGCGCTGTTCCAGGATTTGGTTATAGGTGGGGTTTTTATATATATAAATCAGAGGTGGTAAAAAACTATTAAACCGTTAATGCAACTTTTGGATTGCAATTGTTCGAACCCGAAAAGCCCCGTGGATCCCCCACCGAACGACCCAAAAGTGTTTTTAAGTCTCTTGGGTTCTCGGTAGTTACAGCAAAAAATTAGGAAATTAGTTCAGCTAAGAAGCCCCACAAAAAACAAAATTTAAACGCCTTAATATAGGATGATAAAAACTATGAAAATACAGTCCCCACTGTAGCGTCGCTTTTGATCGTTTGAGGATTGACATGCGAAGCACGAAGGTAGCGGAGCCCCCTACTAAAGAAAAAAACGGAATACTGAACAAAATGTAAACGGATCGGATGATGATGATGATGAGGGATGTAAAATTGTGGGAATAAAGTACCCACTGTAGCATTTAATTCATCCGTATGGGGGTTAATATACGCAGCACGAAGGTAGTGGAACCCCCTACTAAAGAAAGAAGCATAATACTATCTCCCGATTGTCATTTAAGCAAGAATAGCTCGCCTTTGAATTCCACAGCTGAGTTCTAGCTTACTTCTTGAAAGACTGAAATCTCTTACTTCGTGACCTTAATGTCAACATTTAGAACAACCTTTTATAAATAATATAAATTTTGTTATTTTATGCCTATTTTTTGTAAGCCTTTTAAATAAAGATTTGATTAGAAGAACCCATTTCAAGATACGAGCATTGTCTAAATGCAACCATTTTTATACCAAGAAAATATAATCTTTAAAGAAAAGAAATTCGTGCTTATAATAAATTCGTCTGAAGTAAATTGCTTTAAATATGAATTTGATAGCTTTGAAGACGTTTACTAAATGGACTAGACCATTTGCATATTGCATTGTTTATAACATCTAATGTCAGGAACTTGTTCTAGATACTTAATGGAGCTGCAGTAGGCCCTTAAATAGGTTGCATAGGTCGTTAAAAAACATACAATATCATTAGCTGGAGTATCTCAAAGAAGACCTTAACTTAGGCCTTACCAACAACTAAGTCTTGTAAATTGAGCTAGCAACAATTTGGTGAAGATCGCTTATCTCCCTATAGACAACATCGGTGGCAATAGCAGTGGCAGTCTGTTTGTTGGTGGTGGCAAGTTCTAAAGCCAAGAAAGGGTTTTGTTGTTGCCCAAATAACTGAAATATTTGCTTTTCATATAAACACGCAAAGAGAATATTTGTTGAGGAGTAGCCCAAGACAACAAGTGTTGGGTACGACTCGAGTCTAAACAACTTAGGTCAGTAACCCAAAATGTGGCATGTTTGTGTGCTTGGCTAGTGTCAAGCTGCCTTAGACCACAATTAAGCCTTTTAAGGCTAAACATGAGAGCACATTAAGCTAATTTAAATTGTTAATAAAATGTATCTTTAATAATAATTAGACTGCTGTGCCATATAAGCAACTAATTGAACAATTATAATTAATTGAGGCAGTGTGAAATAGAGCAAGTTGCAACTAAATAAGACCACTTCAAGTTGCCCCTTTGGCGCTCGCTAAACAGATAAATCCGTAAGTAAGTTAAACACGTTGACCAACATTAGCCAAGTTCAATGCTAAAGAACGCAGTTACAGATACAGATAGTAACTTTATTGATTGAAAAGCTGCAACTCACTCGGTGGCAACTATCTCGCTTTTGTTGTTCCAAGTCCAAGTCCAATAACTGCGTATAAAATGAAACTGTGTCAACGTACTCGTAGTAGCCACAATGTATAAACGGAAACAAGTTGCGACCAATATGGTCAAAAGAGCGGAGCTTCAAGATCTGTGACAAGTTCAAAATCATTCAAAGTATCTACGTGTGTGTGTGTGTATCTGTGTGTGGCTCGCTTGAATAGTTCAGCTCCCCGTCAGAGCTCCCCAAAAACAACAAAGTTGGAAAAAGTTGATACTTTAAGTAGTGCCAATAGAACCGGCTTTAAATAAGCTCCTCTTCTATAAGCGTCACTCCGCCGCCAGACGGCTTTAGCTCTTTTTTTCCCCATTTTATTGTGGTACATAAACATATGTCTAACTCGTGCCACATACAAATGGGTGAGATGTGACATTGATTGCTGACTTTGTGTATCTGTATCTGTGTGTGTATCTATGTGTATTTGAGTGCGGGGGCAATATTGTGTCATGCTGTCTGTGTTTGTGTATCTGTGTGTACTCTGCCACTTGAACACGGCTAACTGCACGTATATTAACGGCCAACAATTTCAAGTTTTTCACATTTCTTAGCACGCATCTCTTTCTTTTGCCAAGTCATGCGAGGGTTGCTCTTAATGTATCGAGTATAGGCATGGTGAAAATATAAAAAAGCAGTCTCGAATTTGAGATTTATTTTCATTCTGAAAATACACGAAAGATTTTGCAAGATTTTTTTCGTGAGTTAAAAAAATATTTTTCTTGATAAAAAATGTTATTTAAAATAATGATATTAAAAAAATATGTTGTACCTTTTTAGTTCTTTAAATAAAAATTAAATAAATAAATAAAAAAGGCTTTTGGAAGCACATTTTAAAAAACCCATCTCAAAAAAAAATATTAAAAAAAATATTGAAAAATAAATTAATATTAAAAAATAGATAAATATTAAAAAATAAATAAATATTAAAAAATAAATAAATGTTAAAAAAACAAATAAATATGTAATAAATATTAAAAAACAAATAAATATTAAAAAATAAAAAATATTGAAAAATAAATAAATATTAAAAATAATAAAGAGTAATAAATTCAAACTCAAAAAATGTGGGCAAAAAATGTGAAATGCATAGTGACTAAAATCTCAAATCCGGATTTTGAAAATTTTAAATCTTCAAATTTTATTTACAATTTTTTGTAATAGTATTTTGGCGCATAATATAGGAAGAAATTGTTTTAATTTCTAAAGTTTCTTACTTAAAGAATTAAAATCATGAATTCTAAAGATTTTAATTAAGGATTTTTTTCAGTCAGTTGTTGTTTTTTAGTCTCTATATCTTTTTGAGTTCACATTTTAAAAAATCACATCTCAAAATAAATAAATATTAAAAATAATAAATAAAAAATATAAAATAATAAATAAAAAACATAAAATAATAAATAAAAAACATAAAATAATAAATAAAAAACATAAAATAATAAATAAAAAACATAAAATAATAAATAAAAAACATAAAATAATAAATAAAAAACATAAAATAATAAATAAAAAACATAAAATAATAAATAAAAAACATAAAATAATAAATAAAAAAAATAAAATAATAAATAAAAAACATAAAATAATAAATAAAAAACATAAAATAATAAATAAAAAACATAAAATAATAAATAAAAAACATAAAATAATAAATAAAAAATGTAAGCAAAAATTGCGAAATAGTGACTACAAACTCAAATTCCGATTTTGAAAATTTTAAAGCTTCAATTATTATTTAGAATTTTTTGTAATAATATTTTGGAACATATTTTAGGAACAAATTGCTTTAATTTCTAAAATTTCGAACCGGTTGTTAAGCAAAAAATTAATCTTACTGATGAAAGAATTCAATATTAGTATTACTATTATAATAATAATTGTAAGAAAATCGAAATTGTTAAAAATTTCAAAATTATAATCAGACGAGTAAACAACTAAAATTCATTATTTTTTTTCTTAAGAACCGTTTTTGTAATTTTTTCGAAAAATAATAAAAAAATAAGCCGGAATTTAACATATAAATCAGTAAACAACATTTTAGTTAATCTTCCAATAATGATAAAAAAAATTCTTTAGGGTTGTCCAATTTGGGAATAAATTCGAGAAGCTTTTGTCTTCCAAAAAATTTATTAAAAAAATCTTTAAACTTAAAATAAGTAGGCACAAAATGTCAAATAGTGACCACAATCTAAATTTCGAATTTGGATATTTTCTAATCTCAAAATGATATTTTTACTTTCTTGATATACAATTTTGGGGCTTATTTTAAAAAAAAATGTTTTCATTTGTAAAAGGCAAGCACTGTTTTTGAAACAAAAAAATCGTAATTTAATTCAATAGATTCAATATAATAGAAATTGTTGAAAAAAAAGTTGTTAAAAATTTTAAAGTAACAAAAATCTAGCAAAAGGCTAAAATAATTTTTTCTTGTTAAGAGTTTCTTGTTACAAATATTGAGATTACAATAAGACTAAGAAAAGGCTAAAATATATTAGGTTGTCAAAAAAGTCTTGCGGTATTTTTATTGAATTTTCAATTGTTCATAAAATTGGTTATAATAATGCGATTTAAGTCAAATATGCGCCGTTTTGTTCGATGACGAGTTCCCAACGAGATGCCAACTTCATAATGCCCTCTTATAGAAGCTCGCTTCCCTATTGTCAAAAAACTCGGAGAGCCAATTTTCACAGGACTCTCTTGTGGACAACTTCCGATTACCAAGCGCGTTCGTCATGGACAGAAATAGGTGGTAATCACTTGGTGCGAGATCCGGACTATACGGTGGATGCAAAAGAACCTCCCATCCGAGCTCCCGGAGCTTCTGGCGCGTCACCAAAGATGTGTGGTCTGGCGTTGTCCTGATGGAAGACAATTCGGCCTCTGTTGATCAAAGATGGCCTCTTCTGCATGAGTGCTGCATTCAAGCAGTCCAGTTGTTGGCAGTACAGGTCCGAATTGAGCGTTTGGCCATAGGGGAGCAGCTCATAGTGGATGATTCCCTGCCAATCCCACCAAACACACAGAAGAACCTTCCTGGCCGTCAATCCAGGCTTGGCCACCGTCTGGGCAGCTTCCCGCTTTTCGACCACGACCGTTTACGCTTCACGTTGTCGTAAGTGACCCACTTTTCATCGCCAGTCACCATCCGCTTCAAAACGGGTCGATTTTGTTGCGATTCAGAAGCGATTCGCATGCATCCATACGGTCAAAAATGTTTTTTTGCGTCAAGTCGTGTGGCACCCATACATCGAGCTTCTTTTCCAATCCAAGCTTCTTCAAATGGTTTATAACGGTTTGATGACTCATGCCCAGCTCTTGGCCGATGCTACGGCTGCTACTATGCCGGTCTCTTTCGATCAATTCAGCGATTTTATCGCAATTTTTGACAACAGGCCTTCCGGACCGTGGCGCATCTTCGATCACCTCTGCACCAGAACGAAAACGTTGAAACCATCGTTGTGCGGTGGAAATGGAAACTGTATCGGGTCCATAAACTGCACAAATTTTATTGGCAGCATGAGATGCATTTTTGCCTTTATCGTAGTAGTACTGTAAAATATGCCGTATTTTCTCTTTATTTTGCTCCATGTTTGCGACGCTATAACTCACGAACGACTAAAAGCAAACAACAATTAATCAAACACGTGTTAGCACGTGAAAAGAGCTTTCCAAAAAGCTCTAGCGTGAACCGATGCGACGAATACAACTAGAACTACGCGCTTGCAAAGACAAGCTTGCGGAAATACCGCAAGACTTTTTGACAACCTAATATTTACTTTTTTTTTTTTGTTAAGAGTCGTCTACGTGATTTTTTCGACAAACATATTTTTGGGTACTTTTTCAGTTTTTGTGAGTACCTCGTGAAGAAAAATGTTGATGTTTGTTTAGAACTTCTTGTTACAAATTTAAAGATTACAAGAAGACAAAAAAAAGGATAAAAAAAATGTTGTATTCTTTTTAGAACCGTCTTCGTAATTTTTTCGAAAACATATTTTTGGGTACTTTTTCAGTTTTCGTGAGTATCTTCGTAAAGAAAAATGTTGATGTTCAGATTCAGTCAAAATTATAGTAATTTCTTTTAATAAAATTGATTTTTATTACCAAAATCGCTATGATACCGATTATGTGAATAAAACATGTTGTTCACAAGATATTTATGAATAGCTGAAAAAAGTACCTAATACTTAAAAAGTCTAGAAAACGATTTTTAAGAAAAAGAAATGAATGTAATTTTCTTGCAAAAAAAGCACTTTTATACGAAAGTTAATTTTTATTGTAAACTAGCTATAATGATCAAAATCTTTATTTTAGATTTTGAACTATCTTAAAATAAGACTTTTTCTGGCTAAATTCCATAAACGTTTTGCGAATTGTTTAAATTTTTGGTCAAATAGAATTCGATTTTAATTTTTTCAAATATTTTTTTTTAAGCTTATCTCTAAGAATTTTTAGTCTTATTTTAAGAATTAAACTCATGAATTCTAAAGGTATTAATTAATTTTTTTTTCAGGACAGCTGTATCGCAAAATTTGTTAATCTCAATAAAATTCGGACCGCTTTGAACTACAAGCTAAAATAATGTAAGTACCATTTAAAAATTGGAATTGCACAGCAGTAATATTTGCGTAATACCATTGAAAATGTAATGTTTTTCGAAGTAACTTAAATAAGTTATAATATTATTACCATAGAAATTTTAAAAACTTTTGAATTTCCCAAGAGTTTCCAAAAATCAGTGGATTTCTTTGATTTTGATTTGTAGACATTTTTGGTCATACTGGGTTTTTTTTAAGGTTATGACAAAACCCTGTCGTGATTTTTTGGAGCTTTGATTCGGATTTGGCAACCCTTAAAACATATAACAATCACGGTGTGACTTTCGAACTCGAACATCGGTACCGTTGATATTTATTTTGTATTTTGAGGTCGCCCTAGAAATCCTTTAAACCAAAAAACAGCGCATTAAGTTTTTCACATAACTTTCAAAATTCATCGTGCTATGAAATTTTTTTGAGGTTATGCTTGCACGAACTGAGGTTTTTAAGACCTTGGATTCGGTTTCAGCAACCTCATACTATCTCTTATATGGATTTGATTCGTGTGGCTGCATTATTCTGTGTAGTATGTTATATAAATATTAGTTTGCATGTCCGAAATTTAGTTTCCTTCGTTTCCTGTGCTCTAGCTAGGATACATTTTTGAAAAATTTTTATTTTTATAGATTGTATCTATAAAGTCGATTCCCAAAGAATTTTTTTAAATTTTTGGCAAGGCCAAAGGTTTTTAGTGCCTAAAGTTGCATTTGATGTGATCCAAACGAGGATTTCGGAACTTATACAAGTGCTTAGAATATAATTTTCTTTTAACGAATTTATAGAAAAAACAAAAAATGTTTGTCTGCTCTAAGTTCTCCGAAACTGCAAAGACAGCCCTCGTGCAAGTTCTATATCCAAAACTAGGTAATTAGTAAATTTTAGCTGCATGTTATTGCCAATTATTTTTTTTGGCTTAAACACCTCTGCACCTCAGAACAGGTGCTAGAAACCCCAATAAACGCACTCAAAATGTCAAGTTCGTTGCCTAAGTCTTTTGTTTTGCCTCCAAGCGAAGTATTTTTAGTTTAGCCAGCCAAAAGAAAGCGCTCTCCACACAAATTTAGACACATATCAAAAAGTAAAAGAAAAAAATCCAAAAATCAGCGAAAATAAACGTATTAAAAAATTCCAAACTCGAACCGGTTTTTATTAAACTTTTTGTTGTTGTTGTTGTTTTTAAAGCCCACGAAAAGATCTAAAGACTTGGGCAACGAAATCTTTTCATTGATTACCAATCGTCAACGCACTGCCTACAACGGCGTTGTCTACCTGATCAGCTTCATCAGACCGAAAGGTGAATGTTATTGCGTCTGGTGTCCAGGTCCGGCTCCGGACGGACTTTGCCGCCTTTGTACAATTTTTGCATGCGAACCAGACGCACTTCTTGAGATCTCTTCATGCTGTTCGGTTAATGTCTTTTGTATTGTGCGCGCCGCAGGATAAATGTTGCGCCATGTTGTTGCCAAGGCACCACAACTTAAGAACGAACTTGACCAGTCAAAACGAGATAAATTGTGGGCTCAGATAACTCTGTTTGGCACTGGTAGTTGGAGTCGTGTAGGTATGTACATATATGAGAGCCTGCCTTGGATGCTTGGCAACTTTCGTTGTGCCGAATTTCAATGGCTGACTGAATGGATCGATGGAGCCGGTTGGTTGGGCTTATGGGAAAGGGAAAGTATCTTAAATGCAGTTATTGATACGTTTGGGCTCCACATTGAATGAAAAGGGCGTCGATACATTTACTATATTGATTGAAAATAAATCAGTGCGCGTGAGCTAATTTATTAGCATGAAATCGTGTTGGTTATAAAGAAAACGATTAATGGATGTAGAAAAATAACTAAAAGAAGTGCTAATAGAGGTGGTAAAGCTCTGCTAGAAATAAGCGGGGAACTAAAAAAAAAAATAACAGAGAGTTACCATTTAGAAGCAAGAAAAGTAAAAGTAGGTCTGGGTAAAATTCGGTTAAAGAAACTGCGCGGATTTAAAGCACATTACATTGAAAGTTAATCAAGTGTGAGGTCAGAATAAAGTAAACGAAAAAGATTCATATGAGCCGTTTAATAACTATAAATCGAAGAAGTACGAATATTTGGTTATATTGCCTGTACAGTAGAAACTCGATTATCTGGACAGCTCTCTGAATACTAGCAGTGTAGTCAGGAACATTGAGATAAAGGTTGTGCTTACTAGAGACTATCCACAGACCCTAATCCCACACTTTCTGTTCCAAAGAACTTTGTGGAAGCAAACATTCCGCTTCAGAGAAGTATGAACCTCGTAAAAAGCACCCTGTCGCCAGGCCTATGCCTATTCGGAATATTCATTACCTTTCTAGCATGTGCATATGACGTCACACGGACAGTAAAATTATGTTAGTCTTAATCTCACTTCAAAATTTTTCGCTAACTTAAGACCCCAAGGTAGAATGTGTGGGATGGCTGACAAGCCTGTGAAGTTTTTATGAGCACTGCAATCAAATTTCAAATAAAAGGCGTACTTTTAGTAGTTAGAGGCACTAAAGATGTCGATAAGCTGTTTAAGCCAACCCTGACCCCTTTAGAGATGTGGGTAAATGCTTAAGGATACTTTAGACGAGGAGCATTACTACAAAAATATAAACGAAACCGGATTAAGCATCAGATATTCGTTTGCTATATTGTCTGGTGGTTTTTATGGAACCCAAATTACAGCGTGAAACTGTGTTAAATATAAAATTTCCTTGAATAATATATTGAAAAGTTCCTAAAAATGCAAATTTGGTTGGACTTAAAAAAATCTTCTTATTCGGTACAAACAAACCAACTATCTGTTGACTTTTTAGGCATCATCAAAGATCTATGTTTAATGGAACATAGATTGCATCGCAAAAATGGGCTTCAATTTTAAATTACCTTGAGTTTTTCCAATGAGTCATTTTGATAGAAGGAAGAAATATTGCCTTAGTACCCGATCACATAACTTTCTTTTGAATAATCCTATGAACTCAATGAACTATCTCAAAAGTTGATGAAATCCAAAAGAATATTTACTACGATCAAAGGCAACCTTTTGACTCCTAAAATCAGGAACGGTTAGGCTTTCAATAATGAAATTCAAAAGAATCTTTACAACGATCAAAGGCAACCTTTCGACTCCTAAAATAAGGCGTGGTTAGGCTTTCAATGATGAAATTCAAAGGAATCTTTACTACGATCAAAGGCAACTCCTATAATCAGGAGTAATTAGACTTTCAATAATGAAATTCAAAAGAATCTTTACTACGATTAAAGGCAACCTTTCGACTCCTAAAATCAAGAGTGGTTAGATGTTAAAATTTAGTTTAGACCGCAATTTGGGACTTAGTATTTGAAACTCAAAAATACTTGGAATTTAAAAGATTCTCAGATAGTGCGGAGATGCAAGAAAAACAACAAGACATGGAAAATATTAACCGAAAAGGAGCCAAATTATTACTATAGTGTGTTTGAAGATGTATCTCTCTAGAGTTTTCGCAACTGTCTCTACCTTTGCAATTCCTGCACTAATCTCCGGCGTCAAGTAAAGATATTCCTTCTACATTCTGTGCGATAATCTGTGGCATTAAAGGCAATAATCTGTATCTAAGAAGTCCCAGATGAATTGCAGATTTCGTCTCTAACGCGGTATGCTTGCTTAATTATTCAACCGATTTATACTTAAATATGCCAGGCTCAGAAATCTGATGGCGGCTTTAGAGCCATAGGACTTCAAAATAATTTAGAATTAATTAAGTATATGAAAAAAGAAAATTTAGGCCTTAGCTTTGAGAACTAATCGAATTTTGAAGTCAGAATAGCGAATAGAATATTACGAAATCTGGCTTGTTTGTAGAAATTTTCTTTGCATTTCAGTGAATTTAAATTTAAACGATATTTCACATCATTATTATATTTTATGTTTGTTTTTGAAGTAATCAGTGCGGGCTGCGTGTTCTGATTACGTCATTCAGGACGTAGCTACTACGTTTTGAAGTCAAATTTGAGAGTGGGATAAAATATTACGTAATCTGGCTTGTTTGTAGATATTCACATTTTACTGAATTAAAATTTAAACGATATTCCATATCATCATAATTATCAGAATGAGATCAATATTTGCACTCTATTATTTTTACATAATGTTTAAGGCTTGTTCTTGAAGTAATGAGTGCGGCTGCGTGTTCTGGTGACGTCACTCAGCGCGTTGCTGCTCCTGGTTTTTGAGTATTGTTGTAGGTTACTAAACGTTCACAAAAGGGTATTTCTAGACGAATTGTTAAAGCCAAAAATAGGCTAAAATCGGTGGAAGACTGTGGAAAGCCGCTTATTTAGTAATGAGTGAATGCGGCTGCGTGATCTGATGACGTCACTCAGTGCTCTTGCGGGTATTTGAATATTGTTGTAGGTTACTTAACGTATCTTAAAAGGAGATTTCTAGAAGAATTTTGACAGCGAAAAATAGACTAAAATGGGAGAGAGAGTGAGACGCTTCTTCAAGTATAAGTGCAACTGCGTGATCTACTGACGTCACTCGGCACGTTGCTACTGCGGGACAGCTGCATTCGAATAGTTTTAGAGTTTCCGCTATCGACGTTGCAATGCAAAAAAAAATTAGCAAAGGGGTATGCTTGCTAAATACTTAAAAATGTCGGTTTAAAAAAATTGGCCTTAACCCTAAATTCGCACCTGGTCGAAGATTTGTGTACTACTCAGATAGTATTCAAATTTCAATGCGGCTTCGGATTTTGAAAAATATAAAATTTATGCAGCACATCTACCTCAACATTTTCACTCCATTTTCATCCGCCTCCCCAGTCTTTACCACTTAAAAGATAAATTTAAACCTTTACTAAAAGCTGCTCTTTATCTTTAGTTTTATCTTGAAGAACAATGAAAACCTATCCACCTGTATGGCTGCACGTTAAAATCAAATAAAATCTTTTTATTAATTGCATTGACTTGCCAAACGTTCACCAACAGCCCAAGGCAGCTGGAGAACTCAGCTCGTAACTCCAAAAAAAAAACAACAATAAGAGAGTTTCCAACGAACCTGCCATTTGACCCAATAACAAAAAAATGCCGCAACTGCAGCCGCAAAGGCACCGCTTCCCAGCCAGATCTTTTTTTGGTTATTTATTTAGTATTTATTTTCTCTCTCTCTTGGTATTTGTATGCCATCATGTAGGCCATGGCTAATGGCATGTAACAGAAATGTGCCAAAAAAAAAAAAACGCCAAAAGCAGGCAGAAGATTAAAGATAAACTGCACAACTAATCGGGAAACTTTAGCGCTTGAGTATATAAAATGTTTACGACAGTCTGCGCCGCGATCGAGAGGAGCGTCTTCCATGAAAAGTTTCGAGTCTTTAGCTGATTGCTCATACGCAACGTAAGCCGCCTGTCTAACTGTTGGTTTTCTTTGTACTAACGATGAAATTATAAAAATAAAGCTCATCACGCTTTCTAATGGTATTTTATTGACACTTTTCCATGGCGTGTTTGAGCCAAGCCACAAACAAACAGTTTATAAGATGTTCGATTCTTTGGCCGTAAGTGTTTAGAGATACTTTTGTATCTTTTCTAAAAGCCCAAGACGCGTTAACTGTTAGCAAAACCCGACTTAAATATTTTTCTGCGGCCTTTTTAGACTTCCACTAATATTCACAAAACTATTAACTAAATAATTTTATGTAAATTTATGCTTGCTAGTTGCTGCTACTATGTTAATTAGTTTAATTAAGTGCATGCTAAGTTTGCTTAGCCATATTCTGTATCTCTTAAATGGCCTAGTAAATAGTAAATAGTGCAGTTAGTTTCAAGTTCCAGAAGTGTTTTGAACGCTTCACTGATGCAATTAAACAGTTATAATGCGCGGCTTTTGAATATTTTTTTTTTATCTTTCAACCAAAGCTTTCTTTCTTTCATTCCCCAGATATAAAGTATTTTTTAATGCCCTTCCCTGCTTTTTTTTATTTTTAAAGAACTGAAAAAGGTGTGGCTGAGTAGTTTTTAATCATATGCTATATGGGAAAGTTGAGCTATTAAATGCTGTCACAATTTTTTTTTTTCGAAATTTATTCAATATTACATAAGCATACATAATATTCTTCCAGAAAAAAACGAAGAGAAAGAAATGGTATAATAGGAAAAATAGAGCACAAACGATGATCTCGTTCTGTTAGTTATATAAAAATCTTTTATTTGAAGATTAAAGATTATAATAATTGTAGAATTATTGTATCGAAATATTTGTAAGAAAAGATAGAAAATCAGAAAAAGTGAGAAGAATGATCGTCTTTAGAGATTTTGTGTGATCTATACTCACTTTTCGCATTTAATTGCTTCTTTATCGAAGTTTTTGTTGAAGTTAAAAAGAATACACAGAAAAAAGCTTGAAGAACGAACTCACAATTTTTTCAAGAATTATTTAATATTGCATAAGAATATGACATTTTTTGGAAAAAAAAAGGAAGTGGAAGAAATATAACTAATATAAATATTTTGTAAAAAGAATAGATTTGAAGATGAAAGCTTAACAATTGTCAAATTATTGTGATTGAAGAAAAGATACAATATCGGAAAAAGTAAAAAGAACGATCATCTTTAGAGATTTTGTGTGATCTATAATCACTTTTTAAATTCATACTTTTCTTTATCGAAGAGTTTTTACTGACAATAAGGGGAATGCACAGAAAAGAGCTCAACACAATTTTTTCAAGAGCTTTTTAATATTGCATATGAATTGTTCCACAAGAAAAAAAGGAAGTAAAAGAAATAAAAGTTACATAAATATTCTGTGATGATCTCATTGTATAAGTTACATAAATCATTTTTGGGATAAGCAAAAAGACAATAAGCCGGAAATAAGAAAAAAACAAATTTTAACTTTTTCATTCTTCTAGAGAAATGATTTATGCTGTACTCAAAAAAATCAATTAAAATTCTTTAAAGCTCAGGTGAAAAAGCTGGAAGCAGCTGGAAACGAGCTTTTTTTTTAAGAATTATTTCATAAAATAAAACCATATGATTTATTTAAAAAAAACAGGGGATAAGAAAGAAACAAGGTGTAATATTATGTGAAAAGAGTACTGTGCAAATAGTGAGGTCATTCTAATAATTATATAAACTTATTTAATTAGAAACTATTTTATAGATTACAAGCTTATGAATTATTCTTCAAAAAAAGAGAAAAAAATGGAAATATTATGTAAAAAGAATTCTCTACAAATATTGATCTCATTCTGTCAGTTATATAAACATTTTTTTTTTTGTAAATATTGCCATTTTACCCTTTCTTTTTAAAATTTAACAGTTTTTATGTGACAAACATTTACTTATCCATTACATAACTCTTTTTGTCTAATTAGTACGCTAAACTATTTAACTATTTACTTGGGGGCAATAACGCTTTTCATACCAATCAAAGCTAACGGCTTCCATATATTATGAATAATATTTGAATTCGATTCGAGTCACGCATATTACGCACAAATACATGCGCAGCGAAATGTTGGCAGCCACAGATACTATACTCACATACATGAATAACGCAAAAACCCAAGTCCGGCATGAATGAATAATCACATTGCATACATACGATTATTGCACAATAGTTCGGCTACAATTCAACCGCAATGACTGCGCCCTGCTTTTTCTGTATATAGTAATCAAAACAAAAAAAAGGAAAAGCTACAAATCGAGCTGTGATTCATATCAAAAAAGAGTTCACTGTGACTTTATTTGGTGTAAATAAGATACTTTATGTGCAAAGTTTGTACCAAAAATAATTATTTGGGATTAGCTTTATTCGTTAAATAAAAAAAAATCCCTGACTGATTCAGTCGCCCCTAGATGGGTCATGGGGTGTCTTTTAGTAACTGTTCCAAGAGAAGCTTTATTCGTTAATTCGCGGATAAAAACGTCATCGGTAAGTAGCCAGTTTTCGATTATATTGATTTTCTTCTTGGCAAACATTTTTTATTTTATACCTTTTCACTACGAAATCTTTTCGACATACATTTTTTTTTGAGAATTTATTTTTTGTATATATTATGGGTGATCACAATATATCCTAGGGGCCGCAAATGGTCATAGTGCAAGATCTCGACTGCATTCCCGATAACAAAAACTCATATCTATAAGCATGGACAAATTGCATGTACCTGGTTAGAGAATCGACTTGTCAATCTGTTAGGTTATACAAATTTTTAATAGGTGGTTGAATGGTGTTGGCTCTATATGATCGGAGTAATAATAATAATAATTCTCTGACTATTTTAAAAGCCGCCTCTGGAAGCGGCGTGGGGATCTCTATTAATAATTGCTCGAACAGGAGCCTACACGTTATCCCGAAATCCGAATGGCGGTATTTTGAATTAGAGATAATCGGAGTAAAAGTGACGAATATTTTTCTGATTTTCTTTATTCAAGTGTAATATTTTGGCACCCAAGATAAGCTGCTGATTTCTGTATATGAATTATTTACTTCGAACCTGGCATTGCTTACAAAAAATGGCTGCTTAGGTGCCG
The DNA here is from genome assembly GCA_037043745.1 of Chymomyza amoena. Classification (NCBI taxonomy): domain Eukaryota; kingdom Metazoa; phylum Arthropoda; class Insecta; order Diptera; family Drosophilidae; genus Chymomyza; species Chymomyza amoena. The sequence continues at coordinate 37,549 of JBAMAX010004081.1, read as the reverse complement.
TGGTGCCTATATTTAACCATATTCGGGTTTCTCGCTCCTGCTGAGTGTGATCTTGTTGTACCACTTAAAACTTTAGACTGCAACACCCTTGGTAGCAGCATTTATCTACAACTAGCTGAAGTACAGGTTACGCCTTACTTATCGAGTAAGTAAGAAAACTCAAAATGTGACGTCAGAATATAACCAACAACTTTTGGCTTGCTTTAGATCATTTTAAGAAACGTACCGTGTACAAGAAATTGTGACGTCAAATGCTGTCAAAGAAAAATATAAAATTGCGTCGTCACAATTTTGGCTTGCTTGAGATTATATGCAGAAACGTAGAGTGTGCGATCTGAAATTGTGACGTCAAGTACTGATAAAAAAAAATGCATCTTCATGATACCAGGCATTAAGTACCTTAGCCTGAACAGTAACGATTTTGTAACTAATTGAGAGTTAATTAAAAGGGCGCTTTTTTACCGAATCAACAACTTTTGGCTTGCTGCAGATTATACCAAAAAACGTACCGATTTGGGTAGTCAAATGGCGACAGAAAAAAATATCAAATTATGACGTCACAGCTTTGGCTTGCTTTAAATCAAATGAAGAAAAGTAGTGTGTGCGATCCGAAATTGTGACCTCAAGTACCGATAAAAAAACGCATCTTCATAGTTTCAGCTGGGTAAATAACTTAACCTAAACAGCAACGACTTGAAAAAACGGGTGTGGATTAAGAATTATTTGAAAGGGTGCTCTATACTGGTGTCGTAACTGGATAAGAGGTCGTTCACCCAGTCACAAATATATATACCTTTTTGACAACCCAATATTATATCATGTGTACGATGTTACTAAGATGACTAAGGCAAGGTAAACTAAGATGAAGATTGTGACGTCAGAACATCATAGAAATTTTGTTGGCTAGTTTAGGATCGTATTAAGAAACTATGAGAAAGATCAGATGATGTGACGTGACCCCAGCAAGACAAATACCTCAACCGCTTTGATTTTTAAAGAAGAGTATTGAAATGTATGTGGACAATGGGAGAATGTTCTACACCAGATCATAGCCGGATAAGAGAGCGTAAATGCCTGCGTAAAATCCTGCAAATTTGGTGGCCAAATCGCATTTCAAATGTAGACTTGTTACTCAAAACAGATTATAAGATTGCTGTAAATGAGATTGGGTTACGCAAATGGAATTGGACTGCAGCACTATTAGACAGCCAAGAATTTTTATTCCTCGACAAGCTTTAACCTGGAATCCACAAGGAAGGCAGACGACCAGGTGCACCGGCTATGCCCTGGAGAAGGACTATCGAAAAAGAACTAGCAGAGGCAACTTACACATGAAACGACATATGTAGAGAAGCACCCAACACAGTGAGATTTAAAAGAATCGTTGCGACACTACACCCCACTATTGTAAAAGGAATCTGAGGAGGAGAAGAAGAAGATCTTAAACCCAACAAGGAAAGCTTAACAAAAGGTTGCACGAAATTTAAGTTAATTTTTCGACTGTTTAAATAAACTCAAAGTATGACGTCCAAGTATTACCATAATTTGTTTGGCTTTCATTGGCATAATTGACGAAACAATAAGTTGAGCTTAGACGAGCTGAAAGTGTGACGTCACAGGCAAAGAAAAAATTCCGCAATTGTTGACCTAACACCAGCAAGAAGAATACCATTCCCTGATAGGAGCTATAAAGCAAAGACTTAAAGATATGCCATAATGTTTTTTTTATATGAGCCTAGCATGCAAAAAAATTCTTGAAAATATGACGTTTGCAATGAGACGAACATAGAGGGATGATGGCTGGGCCACGCACCGCGCAAGAACGATATGGCACAGACAAAAAAGCTATTTCTCTACAGAGATCTAGAATGGATCGACTCAGTAGAAACGAATCCAGAACTACAAGCTAAAGTCGTTGGAGAGAGATCTACAGGGAAATCTTTTAAGATCATTGCTAAGGATCGTAGCCGATGGAAACGTTTTTTAGAGGCGCTATGTCTCACTGTGGATAACATGGATTGAGAGAAAGAAAGAGAAGCGTTGGAGCCCCATATATGTATTTGCTGTACTGTGCTACTCCTTGATGACTACCTGAGCACTCCACTCACTTTCTGTTTCCTCAAACGTAAGCCTAAAATAATCCTTTACCGTTTGGTTACAAATTCCGCATTGTACACCATTTTCGCTGGAGTTTCTTCACACTTATCTAAGTTATCTTTAAATCAGTAAGCTTTCTTACTTTTTCTAAAGAATGAAACGTGTTCACTGAGAGAGAGCTCACCTTGCATATTAATTTCTTCAAATATGTCCACTCACATTACGGCACCCACATACAAAGGAGTGGCTCAAGTTCTATGTCCAAAGTATTCCCAGCATAATATTTATATTTCTTAGAAATTTCTAAAAGTTTATGTGCTGTCACCCACACAAGTGTAAGCACAGCAGCTAATGTTTGTCTCCAAATAAAAAAAAAAATAAACAAACTTTTTGGGTCAAACCCGTAGTATTTCATCGCAAGGTTCGGCCATAAATTAGCATATCTTTCAGTATACTACTAAAAGTCAGTGGAGTGGAGTCTAAAAAGATATAAACAATTGCCTGGAATTGTGTCTGAGTGAGCAATGTGCTGCAGTGCGGCAAGCTGGTTCTGTTTATTAGCCAAACGAGACTTACACTTCATTACATTTTCGAGCTGCGTGTTGGCACACTTTAACTACTGCTCACGCAGCCAGTGTATCTGTGTATCTACAAGATACAGACATATATCTATGCATTCTGATTAACGCCTAATAAGTTATGCATAAAACGCAAGCTTTCTAAAAACACAAATAAAGAAGCGATTGTAATAAAAATGTTAAGTCTCAGCACATCTTCTTCAGCGAGCAAGCAGTGCAAGCAGTACTAAAGATACTTTTATATTATACTTGAAGCTGTGAAAGTTGGCGCTGAGCTTGATCCTAACAATTACAATTCTTATTATGTTTCTGCGAAATTTTTTCGTGAAATTCTTTTTGTTGTACCCTTTGTACCCCGCTTTGAGGTATCTAAACTTACCCGCAGTTTGCACAAGCAGTAGACACAAAAGAGACGTCAAGGTGGCTGTCAAATGCCAAATCTGCCAGGTCTTTAAGAGCATTCTTCTGTGGTTTTTGTTGTTATTGTTGCTGCTGCTGTTGGCCAAATTGGCAGCTCTGCTTAATTGTTTGTTTTGCATAGCATAAATTTGTGGCTTTCGTCGCATTTTAGCATAAATTGTTTTGTATCTGGCAGATAAATTAGCTATATCCTCTGTATATTGTTTGGTAGTTTTTTGTGTTTAATTAAAACTAAACTTAGATACAATTTTAGCAGATTAAGTTCTGCTTTGAACTTTGGCTCGTGGCATGTTTTTTTGTTAATTTCGTAGTTGTGGCTCTTCAGATTCAGAACGATGCTGCAAAGAAAAAGAAGATATTTTTGTTAATAAAGTTTTTTTTTACAATAAATTTTAATTGGTTAAAAAAAAACGTGACGTGGCTTTGAGTGATTAATTAAGAATTTAATAGTAAATTCAATCAAATCAGAAATATAATTGATAAGATTTGTTGAAAAAAATCGTTAAATTTTAAGCTAGACAAGAAAAAAAAGTTTCTCAAAAAATTAAAAAAAAAGGTTATTGAAATGAATTTTTAAAGCATATAAAAATCTAGTATTCCTTATAACTTATGTTAAGTTTTTAATTTTCGATGAAATTTTAGTACCTGCATTTAAGAAAAACAAAAATTTTAATTCTAAAAATGTGAATAAAAAAATTAAAAATATTTTTTTCGCTAAATCTTTTCCTCTTGTTTGAGCTATAATATTTTTGAAAAATCTATTTTAAGTATTTGAGCTCATTTAACATCTTCCCAACAAGATTTTTATTTTTTTTAACAAATATTTTTAATTCCTTTTTTGTAATAATTAAAATAAACTTGCCTCCTATGGAATAATATGGGATCTAATGTGAAAGTTTAGTAACTCTAGCTCTTACCATCTCTGAGATCTAGGCGTTCACACGGACGGACGGACAGACGGACAGACGGACATGGGTATATTGACTTCTCTATCCACCCTGATCATACTTTAGGTAACTTTGAGTTGTCTCCGACGTCTCCTTCTATATGTTACATACATTTTCGGCTTGCACAAACTTAATATACCCTTGGTACCATACAGTACAGGGTATAAAAATTTTCTGCATATTCCCACTAATAACTTTCATATTGGAATTATTTTTTTTTTGTGAAATTCGATTTTTATACCTAAAGTTCCGAAAGTTTTTACCGATTGTGATGAAACTGGAAAGTTACGTCAAAGATGATATTTAAAGTATATGAGAGTAAGTTCGTGTTGATATGTTGAGGAGTATGGGAGAAAGCACGATAAATAGAATCCCGGGGTGAGGGGTCCGCATCGAAAAAAATTGGATGTGGATTTGTTCATTAGAGCCAAAAATCAGCTTACCAAAAATTGTGCTTCGAGGTCTTTTTTAACCATAATAAGGTAGGGTCAAATATTGACGCAGTTTGTATATTTTTGGCTATAGCTTTCGATATACTATATTTGTCCGAATTTGTTCATTTTTGACAGATGATAGATGCGTGGAACCATAACCATAATTTCAAATGAAAATAATTATAGGTGTTGCCATGAACCGCGAAAATTAAGTGCGTGTGATCGGAAAAAGATATTGACATGATTCAACAAACTTCATGTTCTGAGGAAATATGAGCACTAGCTGATAAAGTTTGGTATTTCTAGCTCTTCTAGTCTCCTAGATCTTGAAGTTCATTCGGACGGACGTCTTTAGCTCTTCTAGTCTTCGAGATCTAGACGTTCATTCGGACGGACGATATGGCTCAAACGCTAGCCGAGTTTATGATAACCATTTTGGTATAAGGGACTTGGGATCTGCCACGCCTTCTTCTGACCGTTACATACATTGCACAAATCTAGTATACCTTTGGTACCTATAGGAACAGGGTATTGTGATCAAAAACTACTAAATTATATATTAAATATTAGTATGGTTTTAAGATTCCCTTCACTTCGATAGTGAAAATTTGAAATTTTATCTGAACCCGTCACTGACCACCTTTTTAAAAGTGTAAGTAAATAGTTTCTTTAGCTACTTCATCTTTTTAAATAATTTCACCCAAGTATTTATTTTGCAGCTGACCAAAAAAAAATATCTCATGGCCAGCTCTGTTTAGATAGCTACCAATTCGATTTCCCCTAACTTTACAACTGCAACCGCGTTCATGCTCCAATAGTTTCTTTACCTTTTTTTGACAAAAAGGTGTTAAATGTTATATGATTGTCAAATAAACTTTCGCTCTTATTCATAATATCGGCTTTTTATGTGTTGATAAACATTTGCATTCCATTTATGGTATCAGTTTTCAGTCAATTCTACCAAGTCTAGTCCATTTGAAAGCACTCCAGAAAGTTTCTCAAATTGTTTTTAACCCATTAAAGTCTTACAATGTAAACAATTACTCAACAAAAAAGTGATCGAAATTTACATATGAAAAATGCCTCTGTCAGTTTTTTAAGCACTCCGAATTAATCAAAAGATTTTAAAGGTGTAGCACATAATTTTTGATTAATCCCAGAGCTACTTTTGAACTTTTTATTTCTATATATAGAAATTATATTTTGGCCTTTGTGTACTAAGCTGACGTAATGTGGTTGGTTGCGTGGATTTTTTTTAAGTGTTTGGGTCTTTAATGGCGGTGACCATAAAAACTAACGACTCACATTTGTAGTTCATTCCCATGAATCGTAGAGTAGAGTGGCTTTATTTAATATATTTGGCCTAAGGAAAGTTGCTTGTCATAGAGTGGCCCAAAGTGGTCGAGCTTATTTTGTTGTCTCATTAAAGAAAAAGACAAAATAATAAGAACTAGTACAATTGAGCTTGTTTTTATGTGAACGTTTTAACAAAAGACTTGGACAACAAACTAGCCAATTACTGTTTGTATCTAGAAGATACAAAAGGGTTATTTATTTAAGTGTTTGTTCTAAAACATTTTGTTTTGTTCTCAATTTGCTTACATGAAGAAGCTAAGAAAATTGAAAGATAGATCGCTAGAAGTAAATTAGTCAGTAAAGGGTGTAAACTCAAATAAGAAAAATATTTGTACAGTAAAAATTTTATTTTTATTAGATTTTTTTAAAGTAATAGTCCAATTTCCTTAATCTAATTTGCAGAGGAGCACTAAATTGGTTCGTTACTAGAGCTGGGATCGATCTTCAATAATCAAGAAACGATATTTTCGACCGATTCTCACAAAAAAATGGCGTACGTAATGTCGGGCGCGAACGACTTTGGGATACCCTGTACCAATAGCTTGCACTAAAATCTGGTTCCTTCACAAAAACCAAAAACAGAAGAATTTTTAGGCAAACATTTTTTTGACCGATCGATTCCTATGGGAGCATATGAGTATAGTCAACCGATTTCAATAAAATTTGACACAGTGCTTAAATACCTTAAAAAAGATCTGGATGCTGAATTTAGTTCAAATATCTTTACAAACAAATGAAACGCCGATTGGACCGATTGGTCCTATTGAAGCTATATGATATAGTCAACCGATTTGGATTAAATTTAGTACTGTGCTTAGGAACTATAAAAAACTCACGAATATCAAATTTGGTCCCAATATCTCAACAAACAAACGAAACACAACAAATTTTGTTCAAAAATCGATTTTTTGAAAGATCGGACCTATGGGAGCTATATGATATAGTCAACCGATTTTGTTCAAATTTGGCACATTGCTTAAGTGCTCTAATAAATTTCCAAACGCCACATCTGGTTACGATATCTTTATTAAAAAAACGAAATATAGCGAATTTTTCTTTAAAAAAGTTATTTTGGCCGATCGGTCCTATGGGAGCTATATGATATAGTCAACCGATTTCGATCAAATTTGGTACAGTGATTGGGAACTATAAAAAACTTTCGAATACCAAATTTGGTTACGATATCTTCATAAACAAACGAATTATTCATCTAAAACGCTTTTTTTGTCGAGGTCGTCTCAAACACCCCCATGGGAGCTATATAATTTAACCCCGATATCAAAAAAATAAAATAAACTTGTCTCCTATGGATTCATATGGGATCTAATGTGAAAGTTTGGTAACTCTAGCTCTTACCATCTCTGAGATCTAGGCGTTCAAACGGACGGACGGACAGACGGACATGGGTATATCGACTTCTCTATTCACCCTGATCATATTTTAGGTTACTTTGGGGTGTCTCCGACGTCTCCTTCTATATATTACATACATTTTCGGCTTGCATAAACTTAATATACTTTTTGTACCATACGGTACAGGGTATAAAATATAAAAGTTTCACCTCCCCATGCCAATAAACTGTGTCAATATTTGACACTACCTAATTATGGTTAGCAGTGACATCGAATCACAATTTTTGGTAAGATTTTTCATGTGGCTCTAATGAACAAATCCACATCCAAACTTAATCGATGTGTTTTCTCCCACATCCATCTGTCAATTTGAAACTTACCCTATATATAGTACTTGAGCTTCTTTGACGTATATTTCGAGTTTCATCACAATCGGTCAAATTTACGGAACTTATAGATACAAATATCGAATTTAAAAAAAAAAAAAAAAAAAATTAATTCCAATTGGAAAGTTCTTAGTAGGACAATGTTCAGAATCAATTTTTTCCACAGAAAAGGTACAGGGTATTCCACTGTCGGGTACCGCCTCGACTGTACCACATTTTTAAGACCACTTTTGACCATCCGCATACTAAATTATCCAAATTTGTAAATTGTCGATAATTTTTAGAATGAATCTCTTAAAATTTGCTTAATTAGGCATAACTAGAGCATAATTTCATAAATAAAAGAAATATGATGACAACCCTGTAAGGTCAAAATGCTTGCAGAAACAAAAATACGTATACGCGGTGAGGCTTTATAGATAGAAAAGGCAGGCTTGATTAGATCGCAAAAAAATTTTAATTCTATTCTAAAAACCACCAAGTTTTAGCCCAGTATAAGCTTTTCAAGATTTTGATCGTAAAATTGATCAATTTATCACATTCTGGTGTGAAAAGAAATATTTTACCAAATTATAGAAAATAATGGCATAATAATAAATGTTATGTATAACAAAAATAATATATGGCAAACGCTTAATATTATTGCCAGTCATTAGTAATAAAAAAAAGCCTAAAACCTTCGTTCTGTGTAGTAAAAAATCAGCTAAGGCAAAACTTTTATTACCAACATTAATCTCAACTCCAGCATACAATTATCGACGCAAAAGCAATTCCATAACACTTGGGGAAAATGCTATTGAAATAACGCCTGATTTATTTAGGTAATCATACAAATTACATAGAATTGCGCAGAGATTCTAAACACGTTTGCCAAGTCTACGACTATTATCCAATAATTGCAGACCCGAGCCAGCACAAAAAAAAAGAAGGCGTTCAGAGAAAAACGAAAACCAATTTCACAGACAAAAACAAAACGCCCTTCAAATGCTATCCAACTGACGCCTTGACAACCCGCGATTAGAGGCTATAGAAGCCAAAAGTAAGGCTTGTAAAATGGCCAACAAACAGACAGCAAACCGCAGGCTGAAAGGTATTAAGACCAGATCGACTCGAAGAAAAAAAAAGAGTTTCCAAGACTCTGTACAGAGTTAGTTTGAAAGTGAAAGCATTGAGAAAGGTTGCTACGTGAAGCTACGAACCGAACGAAGCTCAAACTCGATTACACAAAAAAGCGAAAGACAAAAAATAGATGAAAAATAAAGTACGAGAGAAACCCTCAGACGGAGGTAGAGACCCAGGTAAAGATTCCGGTACAGACTCATGTGAGTGAGTCAGTTGAATCATGTGCTACAATTTTTTTTTCGAGGTTCATGGCTTCCAAATGCAGCTACAAGTTTTGACAAAAATTTTTTTTTTCGGGCTTGTTGATATTATTTGTGGTCGGTCTGCACTCAACAAGGTATGACTGTGTTTGTTGTATTTGTTATTTTTTTTTTTTTAATTAGGCGAGCCACATCAGCGCCATATCGCCAAGTCGAGGGAACCTTGAAACACTTGGCAGCGATCCGTTGAAAAACAAGTTGAGTGAAATAGAAAGTTTTTCCCAACAGCAACAGTTTTTCATCGTGGGCGTGCGCTATTACTGCCTGTCATTAAATGACTATAACTCCATTTTGTTTCCAATGAGTGATTGTCAGCAGGCAGCAGGGGGCACTAGGGAGGCCAACTAGCAGGGCGATCCAAGCACGCGTCTCTAGATTTTAGCCAAAGTTTTTAAACTGACAGTCACATTTCAACGGAAGTTGCAGTTGTAATTGGTTTGTTTGGTGTCCAAGTTCGAAGCTGGCTCTGTTTAATGACTCATATGATTTAGAGTTGGCTTTAAGCGGGCTTTTGGGTTACTGTTGCGCAACATATGTAAGAGTCCGGGCCCATTCACACCATGCAGCCAAAAATCACTTTTATTTTTCGTATTGTATCTTGCAAAAAGTTAATATGACGCAAGCTTTCTTATAGCTTTATTGTTGTCATAATTTTCTTGGCTTGTTTCCGTTTTCAATGCTTTTTAACAATGTTGTAAGGGGCTAAAATGCGTTAAATTGGTATCTTTAGATCTTTTTTGCATTTATTTGTTGATTCCCAAATATCGTAAAGTTCGATTAAAGATTTGCTTAGACACTTTGATAAATTAATTTCATAAAAAATTAGTTTATTATCTATAAAAAGTTTTTGCAGAGTAACTCTTACTTAAAAACTTTTAAATAAAAATTGCCCGATAATTTTTATTAAACAAATTGAAAAATGAGAGTTATTTCGCGATTTTTAATAAAGATTGATATTTAATCATTATTGCATGATTTTGATTTTTAAGTCAAAAAATAGTCAAAAAACATTGAAAAGTAATTTTTATTTCAGAATTTGAATCTTCTATTCCAAGAGTTACGGTCCTTGATAAAAACAAAGCCCAAAAATTATTTTTTAAGCTCGTTTTTTGGGCTGCTTTGGAAAAGAGCAAATGCACAGTGGGCGGAAAAGCCGAAATTTTTGGCATAAACTAGAGCAAGGTTTCCACTGTGCTGAACCTTAGCATATTCTTCTTATATAAATTACTTTCATAGGAAATTTGATTATTATTAATAACAAGGCCCAAAAATAGTTTTCGAAATTCTCATTTTTGTGGGGGCTGCTATAAAAAGGAGCAAGAGTCCATTCGAAATTTTGGTATAAACTAAAGATATGTTCCTACTGTTCATATTCTTCTTAGCCTATAGAAAGTTCTGAGAAAGTTTTGACAAAAGCTGCAGAGATTAAATCCCATCTTTCATATTTATAATTTAATTTTTTTGAAAACAGCTCTACAGTGAAACATCGAGACACTTGATATCTTGAACTGAGCAAAAATACTCCTCTCTTCTTGAGAAAAAACTTTGTATGCTGCTTTAAAGAGGCACACCCTAGTGTGACAACCTAAAAAAAGGCCATTTTTGGGAATTAAAAAAAAAAAACTAGTGAATCCATCTATTTAAAATTTTGAGGGTATATTTATACATGTTTTGAGAATACACAGTAAAATTTTTGAAATAAAATATTAAATATTTTTGAAATGACACGCGATCTCAGGTATATCCCGTAGCCAATGCAACTATCTAACTGCCGAGCGGCTACTCTTTTAAATGGCTGTAACTCAAAAACTATTTAAGATATCGATTTAAAATTTTAGTATGTTATTTTTAAAGGTATAACCTATCGAAATATGGAAAAAAAATCGATTTTTTTGAAAATTTCACACTAGGTGTGCCCCTTAACAAATCCTCAAATTCGTCGCTTAGTGAAATACCGATCCGAACTTTAGAATGTATGCTCAGTTTTAAGTATAACTCTGATAAAAAAATTAACAATTTCGCAGTTTATTATTGGGAGTAAGATTCTTATTTCATTAGCGGCTTTTTGTAGAAAGAAATTTTTTTTGAGGAAAATTTTAACAACATTTGCGTTTGATAGTAGATAGATTTTAACACATAAATTCTTCAGTTATAAATGGTTAAGAATTAATCTTTCAAAGAGCATTTCGTACTCATTTATAAAATGTTTCTTTTCAATGCTATATATTTTTATTATTCTTATTATAAGAATATAGATAACGAAAAATCTGACATATTCTGGTGTTGGAAAAATCGTAGTAAAATAAAGATCGGTTTTATCTGAGTGTGAGCACTCTCTTTAGAATGAAGCCAGGTCTTAAACAGGCATTGTACATTGAAACGACAAAAGCTTGGCTTTACTTTTTAGCTAAGGTTTGGTGAACCGGAGAATTAATTTTATAATCTGGATTATCTGGATATCTGGATCTGGATATCAATTGATTCATTTCGCTGCAAAGTTATTTAAAAAAAAAAGTATTTTCTAGAATTTAAGTATAACTTTTTTGTTTTGAGTTCAAAGTCTTCAACAAAATTGTTCTACAAAAGTTTTAAAACGTCTTTTTTTAAACTATGTTTTCTGGAATTTATTCTAAAAAATTATGTTTCTTGGAATTTTTTTCAAAATGTTTTCTTAAATTTTAAAAATATTTTTTTTGATTTTTTTTTTCTCGAATATTTATTACTGGTAATCAACCCTTGATTGTATGGGTTATAATCCAACATTTATAAAAAAAAGTAAGTCACTTTACACTTAAAATAACTTTTGGTGTGGTATGGTTTAGATTACTCTATATATACAATATTTTCAAAAATGAGGAAGTCGTTATGATAAGATAAGCCTTCTGAGGTCATTTGCGTGAAGTCTTTTAAGACGTCTTCTTGGTCAATGACCGGCCAGGGCACATGCCAACATTTGGATGGTTCCTTAAGCGATCAATGTAAAGTAACATATATGAAGTGTTCTTTTCTTCTGTTCTAAATTTATTACATTAAAAAATAAATGCCAATTAATTCCTAAGTCCGGAACTGCTTAAAACCAATTTTTCCCATTTCGAGTCGAGGGGCCTAGTTATGCTTAAATTAACATTACATTTAAATACTAGATTTAATTTGCTAAAATATTTTTCCCAAAACATTACTACCTTCAAAAAAGCTGACCATTTTAATTAATTAGTAATTTTCTGCGGGATATTTAAGAACTTCGAAAATACATCCATTTTAGAGTAAAATATTTTTAAAAATACCAAAATTCTTTTAAATAAATCTATTGGATTGAAATTTGAATCAAATATATTTTTATAAATAGAATATTTTAAAACGGCCCATTTTTTAAATAATTTTTTTTTTTACATTTTCATACACATTTTTTTTCAATTAAGCAAGATTAAAAAAAGATTTTGGATTGAAATTTTTATGAAAAATATTTTTATAAATATAATGTTTTAATCGGCCCACTTTTTAAAATAAATAATTTTTTTTTAATTTTTTGTACAATTTTTAAGATCTTGCACGATTTACAGAAGCTATTTGATTGAAATTTGAATGAAAAATATTTTTATTAACAGAAACCCTTAAAACGGTCCTTTTTTACAAACAATTTTTTTTTAATTTTTTAAACAATTTGTTTCGATTTAGCACGATTTTTTTAAGCGATTTGATTGAATTTTTAATGAAAAGTATTTTTATAAATATATGTAGTAATCTTTTAAAACGGACTATTTTTTTAAATTAAATTAATATATTAATTAAATTTTTATATAGAATTAAAAAAAATATTAATACAAGCCATTAATGAAAAATATTTTTTATAAATAGAATCCTTCGAAACGGACCATTTTTTAAAATACAATTTTTTTAGCTTTTTTATACACAATTTTTTTAGATTTTCCACGATTAGAAAAAGCTTATTTGACTGACATTTAAATGGAACATTTTTTTATTAACAGAATCCTTTTTTACAATAAAAATTTTTTACACAATTCCTTTCGATTTAGCACAATATTTTATCGCTTTTTAAGCTTTTTTATTGAAATTTTAATGAAAAGTTTCTTATAAATATTATCTTTTAAAACGTTCCATTTTTTAAAATAAAACTTTTTTTACATTTTTATTCACAATCGATTAAGCGAGTTTAAAAAAATCTATTTGATTGAAATTAGAACGAAAAATATTTTTATTAAAAGTTTCTTTCAAAAAAATTTTTTTTTGGCGAATTTTTTTTTTAATTTTATTTCAGAGCCACTTGAGGATTTATTTCATGCTTTTTTAATGCATATTTTTTTACACTTTTTTTCCGGAACGTATCTACCATGAAAAAAAATATATACGAGGTGTGTTCAAAAAGTAAGGTCAAGGTTTCAAATTTCGCGGCAAATATATTTTCGATTATCGATTTTTTGTTTTGTTTGTTGGTAGACTCTTCCCGAACATCTGTACCAAATTTCAAGTGAATGGCATTTTTTGTTTGGTTGTGAGAGGCAGGCTATAAGTGTTTTGCGTGCTCGGCGATTTTTTTTTTGGTCTTGGCTTTTCTGGCCGCTTTCATTGGGACGATTGGGCTTGGCTCTCGATATCATAGCCATATACCCATTATTCGTCACCAGTTATGACCCTTTTGAGTAAATCTGGGTCGATGTTGACGTCATTCAACAGCTCTTGAGCGATGCTTATGCGACGGTTCTTTTGGTCAAAATTTAGCGATTTCGGAAATAATTTCGCTGTACCAACACAACAAAACAAAAAATCGATAATCGAGAATACGTTGCTCGCGAAATGGCTTAAGAATTTTTCAAGTCCAATTTCGTATTTTGCCACCGGTTCGCTCAAAAGAACCAATGAACTACTACAAACTTCCCGCCCCAGTAAGACCTTTTTAATTAGCTATCATTTTTTAAAATCAATGTCCAAAATTTACACAAAAATGAGCTAGAATAGTTCAAGCCCAGTTTCCTATTTTGCTACCGAAGTCGACTGCGTAAAATTTTTCGTTCAAAAGAACCAATAAATTATAAGAAACTTCACGCTAGAGTAAGATATTTACAATTGGCTACAATTTTTAGAATCAAGTAATCTATTTTAATCCTAGAAAGTTAGAAAATGAGCTTTAAGATTTTGTTTCATAAAGTATTAACAAGTAAAGAACTAAAAATCAACTTCAATCAACTTTTAAGCCAATATTATACAGCCATCAACGTGAAATGTAGCAAACTCTTGCTCCAACTCGTTTTAAAGTAGCTCTAAGCTTTAATCTATAAACAAATGTGGTTAACAATGGAAATCGAAAGATTGAGAAATCATAAATAAAAAATATTTCTCACGCTACTTTAATAGAAATAATCAACTAAATTAGCCAACAGTCTGGTTAAAAGTCCAAAATTAGAGACTTACCTTGATATTCACTTTTCCACAACTTTAAAGCCACTTTAGGGTTTGGAGCTTGAGCATGTCATTCTCTTGTAATCCGCTTTATGATTGAAATTTATTTCGTTACTTCGAAGTGGGTTTCTATTTTCAATTATTTTTCATACACCAAGCCAAGTGCAAAATTCATTTTAAGCAAATTGGAAAAAATTTCACCAAAAAAAAAAGAGCACTGCAAACGAGACAAGACAAAGTTGAAATTACTATATTAGCAGTGTTGTGCTGGAAATCTCTTACAAAAATTTACAATATCAAATTTTGCTGCGACATTTGCATGGATGCCAAGTGATTTCTAGCACAACCCCCTCAACTAGTAGACTAAAAACTCAAGCAGCTTGACAGACAGCGCACCAATAGATGAAAAAAAATTTGAAAAAAAAATGCGGTTTTGTGGCTTTAAGGAATGCAAACTTTAAATTATCGAAAATAAAAATCAAGCAGCAGCCAATAGACAAGACGAGCTGACAAGAAGAGTCTGTCCGGGGCATCCAGAAAGGTGCCCCAAAGACAAGCAGCTGCTGTTGTTGTTATTATTGAAGTTGTTTTTTTTTTTTGTATAAACTCGAAAAAAAATTGGCACAAATTCCCGCTTAGCAAAATGGCACGACTAACAGTACACAATGTGCAGCAAGCAATTTAATGGCGACTGGCTTCGTTTTTCACCAGATCTTATTGCATTATGTGTACCCAATGTACCCAATGGACCGACCAGTGGACCACTGTCGACCAGTGAGTACCTCTACCTGTACTGACAGGTTGTGTAAGTTTATGTTTATTTGCTGCTTGAGCACTTTTTGGTGCCAAGAATGTGCCTAGCACAAACCAAAATTTTGGTCAGTGTCTTGGCCAGCGTTTTGGCCAGGTTTGCTAGCCTGGCCGGCATGCTAATGACCATGATCTTGGCCAAAAGTGTCTGTGGCTGCCGCGCGCGCGCGCTGTAAATTATGGCTGTCTTAGATTAATAGCCATGTTTATGGTCAATTGTCAGTCAGACAGTTCGTCTTGGCTTATACTAGTTGGCTCTATTGAGCCGGCGCACAAGTGGCGCATAGTGACTTGGCGGCTTTGTTTAATTGCTAAGGCACTATAAAACGAGGGTTGACTGATATATTGCAGATCTAAGCAAGCCTAAGTGTTACAAGATTGTTTCTAAGTACATCTGGTGTTGTTAAAGTTGAGATAAATTCAGTATGCGAGGGTTGATTTATTTGTTGCTGAAATTCTAATAAGTAATATTTGACATCTGCTTCGATGGCCCACCCTAGTAAATCTAAATCTCTTTTATAAAATCGTTATTTTCTAGAAAATCGAGTGACCTTAAACCATTTTTACGAGATGCTTTGGCGGACACGATAATAATATCTACGAAAATATTTGGCTTGCATACCAATATTTAATATCTAGTATATCGAATTTGAAGTGTACAGTGTAACATATTCTGTATACAGTCGTCGCTGGACTTATTGAACACCCGGTATAGTGAACACCTCGATATACAATAGTACACCTTAATTTTTACATAGATAGAGTACACTATTTAGTGAACAATCAAAAACATCTAAATAGAAACGAACGAAAAATCAGAAACAAAGGCGGGTATTCCCCCTTGCAGCTCGCAAAAATCATTTTTTTATTCTATTGCTTTGTTCGTTAATTTAATTTTATTCGTCTATTTTCCAACAAAATTGTGCAAAAGTATATACCAATGCAAAATGGAAAGATGATTTCCAATTATAAGTGTTTAACAACCGAAGCAATAGCTAACCCACCCTATATTTTAAATGGCTTGGGCTTGAAATTTTATTTTCACTGTGATTTCCGAATCTACTTGAAAATGTGTTGAAAACTTGAACAAATGGCCCACCTTATATTACAAAAGGCTTTAAAATTTATTTATTTACTACACTTGTAAAATTTGTTGAAAACTTTGAAGAATAACTTTCCCTGAGTCATAATAAAGTTATTGCAAAACTGGACTTTACTTGAAAAGTTTTTGTTGACTTTGGATACCGCATATGCTATTGTGAGGAAGACTCAAAAGAACATAAAAAATTCTTAGAAATGCAATCTAAATCTAAGTCAGAAATCCTGGAACTAAGTGTGTATCTTTTAATTTGGTAAGCAAAAACTTTACGAAAGTATGCAAAAATCCGGGGTTGCAAAAATGAAGTCCTAATTCTTAGAGAAAAAAGTTCTTGGAAATAAGCGTAGTGTCCGAAATTGATTAGCAATTGTCTATATGGTCCTACGGAAATTTCAAAAAAGGTTCTTCACTACGAAGAGTATGTATGTCTGACCTCGCAAAAGACTTTTAGCCCATTTTTCGAACTTTAGGAGGGGGTCCGGACCCGAAACCACCCCTGTGGAACCAGTGCTAATATTCGCCTATGCCTTTCCAAAAACTGAACATATGGTCCACAGTATCATAAGGTATATTAGAAGATACAATTCTTTATAGTAAGTTACCTTGTGTTTCGTAAGATCTAAGGAATTTGAACCAACCAATACGAATTATTTTAAGCCTAGACAGGTCCATCACATAAGTCGTCCTTTGGGAGGAACTTTTTTTCTTGTATGTAAAAAAATAATTATATTTTAAATTTACTCAATGCCCCAAGGACAGGTCTAAACTATCATCTTAACCGCCCTTGGGGCACTCAGTGGCCCGTAGTGTATTTTGTATGGAAAAAATACAAAAATAAAGTAAAAATTAATTCAGTGCCCCACGGACAGAAATAGGGTCAAGAAGCGTTAAGCATATTTGTTGAAAAAAAGCCTATAATTTCTTAATCGCAAAGTTATTTCAAAAATGTACATAGAACATAGGTTAAAATATGTTTCTTAGAAGCTCTAATAGCCACATTTTTGACAAGAAATGGCCAGCATTTGTTTCGAAATATCAATATTAGGCTTTTTTATATTTCTTTAACAAAGCTAGTTATATTATTGCTAACTTGTTTATAACTTACATAATATTTAAAATAAATTAATAACAAATTTTAACAAAAATTAAGAGGAAAAATGGTTAATCTCCAATGAGAAATAAGATTCTAAAAGATTTACATTAAAAAATACTAAAAACAAAGTCATGAAAATAAAATTCAATTGAATTAAATTTGTTTAAGAAGTTTGCTTAAAAAAAACGTTTTTAAACATACATTTTATTTTTTGCCTATTTGAATCATTGAAATATGTTTCTTATTCTTTTACAAAATATGAAAACAGCCATCGTGCAAAATCTGTATCTAATTAGTTTATTTGGCAAATCTACTTTATGTTTGGCCTGAACAGCTAAGAGGGTGCGGGAAACAAAAATGATGATCTTTTACAAATTAAATTTTATTGAATACTGAATTTAGTTTTAATTTAACGAGCTCTATCGACTGGGGCCTATGTGAAATATGTTGATTTACCAATTATTTTTAAGCTTTAGTTCTGAAATATATAAAGCAACTCTCGTGTTAGTTCTGCTCTATTTCATACTATTTCTTTCCTTTCTGTCCAATACCTTCATTTGGTAATTTACTAATTATTTTTAAGCTTTAGTTGTGAAATATATTCTTTATATATATTTCGTACAAGTTCTGAAAAAATAATATGAAATTATTTCTTGCTTTTCTGGCTAAAACCTTTAGGCAGCTGCTAAAGCCCCAACAATTGACCTAAAAACTGTCAAGTTGGTTTTTTTAAGTATTTTCTTTTAATAAAGACCCTACAACAATTCACTCAAAATGTCACAGAAAAGCTTAAAAACACACTCAAAATGATAACTTTGCTGCCTTAGTCTTTTGCTTAAAAAAAAAGCTATTAAAAAATGCTCCCAAACTTCATAAAAAATCTCATAAAATGCATCAAAAATTTTAAGTTCGTTGCCTAAGTCTTTTGTTTTTCTCTTTATTGTCGCATATAAAAAGCAACTCTCGTGTAAGTTCTGAAGAAATAATATTAACAATTTTTCTTTCTTCTCTGGCTAATTCATTAAGGTCGAAAAGCTCCCCGAAAATTTCCTTCAAAAGTGTCAAGTTCGCTGTATAATAATAAATAAATAAATTTTTTGATAAAGATACTAAATCAATTCACTCAAAATTTCACAAAATTTCTCAAAAATTCTCTCAAAATATGAAATATATAATCTTTGAATTAAAAAGAACTACTAAACCAAAGCTCTCAAAATTTCACAAAAAATCCCTAAAATGCACCTTAAATTTAAAGTTCGTTGTCTAAATCTTTAGTTTTTCTCTTTATATCACATTGCCGCAATTTAAATAGCAACCCACGCAAGTACAGTGCAAGTACACCGCTGCTCTACACAGCCGCCGGCCAATAGAGTATTTTTCATAACCATTAGCGCCCAACGGATGTGGAAGTGACGTTTTTCTGGATGCAGTTTGCGCTAACTTTTGCGTTCCACTTTAATTAGTTATTATTATTGTTCGTCACACTGCACAGTTTTTCTTTAATTAAATTAATTTAATGGTTTACGTTTGTATTTTGGCTGCTTCGCTTAATTAATGGTGAAAATATGCACAAAAACAGATTATAAGCATTTTGCATTTGGCCACAAGTTATGCGTGCAACAAATTTCACGTAATTTG
This sequence comes from Chymomyza amoena, assembly GCA_037043745.1. Lineage (NCBI taxonomy): Eukaryota > Metazoa > Arthropoda > Insecta > Diptera > Drosophilidae > Chymomyza > Chymomyza amoena. The sequence continues at coordinate 18,542 of JBAMAX010004081.1, read as the reverse complement.
CCACAAAAAAACAACAACACGAACACAAGCACAAAACAAAACGCGATAAACAAAAGAGCGGCGGCAACAACAGTAAACCAAGTTTAACTAAAAATGCGCAAAAAAAGAAAGTTTTTTTTGTTGTGTTTTTTTTTGCTTTTCCACGCGCACACACACACTCATACACTGACAAAAATATCATTCATATGTTTGCATTTTACCTTTTGTGGCTGCTTCTTATTTTTTATTATTTTTTTATATATGTTATATGCACATATGTACATGTGTTTGTATGTACTTTTAGACGGCCGCTTTGCGCTCGTTTTAGTTATTCACTTTTCAAAGATTAAAGCACTAATACTTATGCAGTTGCCGGCGTATGTATGTATGTATGTTTGACTTTTTCTATGCTACGCATTCGCGTCCGCTTTGTTTACACACACTTTAATACATTTTGCACACGTATACGCACTAACACCGAGACTTACCAACGCCCGTTACTACGTTGTGCACCGCACGAAGGCTCAAAGAAGACAGAGCAGACTGTGAGCGGCAAAGCAGCTAAGAAGTTAAAGCCAGCCAAGGCCACAATGTGAACGGCTTGTGGTGAATTTCGTACGGCTTGGGAGAGCTTTTCTGAGGCTGTGGTGAGTTTTGCAACGCTGTCTTCTTTCGCTGTACGTTTGTTGAGTTTTACTGACAGTTGCGTTTTAAAAGAAAAAAGAGATGCAGCATGAAACGTTTGATTTGCTTACACCGAAACTCGTATACTCAGCTTTTCGCTTATTTTGTATAGAAACTGAGGACGCTAGGTGGCGTCACTGATCAGCAGGGCGTTTTCACTAGGCGCAAACCGCTGGATTTTTTTTTCTTAAAAAATATATGCAGTGAAAATTAAGATTTGAAATTTTAGGAGCAATTAGAAAAGGTTTGTCACAAAACAAACCCAAAAAATGTAATAACGATCATGTATCATTCTTGTTCAAGAACAAAATAGGCAAACTTCCAAAATTCTTTAATAACTCCAATGTGGCCAAAGTAATTCTCTACAATTCCATAACAAAGTTACTTTGGAAAAATGAGGGAGCTGTATGAAAGTAATTGCATTAAAAAGGCACCACTAAGAGGCGCAACAAAGGGTTTTCAACTAGGCAAAAGATACTAGATTTTTTTGGTTTCAAAAATAATTTTTTTTTATATTTAATTTGAAGTGCAAAAATAAAAAAGGCTTGTTAATACCCAGTTAAAAAAAATTTATAATAACGATTAGTTTAGGTTTTGAACAATATTTGCTTACATTCAAAATTCTTGAATAATTCCAATGGGTTGATAGCTATTTTCAGACCCGTCGAGATGGGGAAAGTTGGGACTCCTTGCACGGAATTTTCTTAGGAGTCCGGTGTAACTACTGTCGTAATGTCATGATTTGAGAATAGGTGTAATAGAGGGTCCCGTACATTTTTCCTCCGAGTCCGCGTTTTTTTCTCTTCGCCCCTGGCTATTTTGTTCTAGAACTCACGCCTAAAGTAATGCTCTACAATTTCCTTAATAAACCTACTTTGGAAGAATTGTTGGGAGCTGTGGGGCTATGTTAGTAATTGCAATATAAATGTAATTCAATTTTAAAAGGTTTTTCGGAACTAGGACATTCACAAAGACCTGAATATAATAATTAAATAAACAACTAAATGGTTTTCGCGCTCAACTCAATGCCCAAAACTTTTTCCGCTATATATAGGAAAACGGCTCGGAAGAAATTAAATTCAAGCCCTACTATTGGGTGGCCAGATCGTGCCATTTGACACCATTAGTTTAATTTTTATGTCATTCACTCTCTAAGAACCTAAAAACAACATTACCGAAGTCATTAACTGAAAGTTTTGTCCATTGGGTCGACGTCACTAAAGGTAACCGTGGTGAACAATTCTAGGATATCGTTTTTTCGCAATTAGTTTCTGATATCTATTATCTTAAATATATGGTCTTTCATTATTTTGCACTTTTTTTTAAATCTTTTAATAAATCTCAATTTATAAACAAATTTCATACAAATCTATGAAACAGATAGTTTTTTGGTTATAAGGAATTTAAAAAAAATTAAAAAAAACTGAAATTTCTTGTTTTGCCTACATTGTCTGAGTTTCAAAAGAGTCATCCCAAAATGAAACTGTTGGTATGGTTGAACTAACCGAAGTATAGTAGTAGAAGTAAGGGTATTCCATATCGATTGGATACTATTTCTTTTTTTTAAGAGCTCGCCAAAAATTTGTCGGAAGAAACACTTTAAAGATAACCCTATCCATGTGTCCGCTTTTTCTGTCTAATCATCGCTTTTTTGCAGAAATGTTCGCTTTTTTCGCTCCATTAGACTGATCAACTTTTATCATTCATATTTCCATATATTTTCCAAAAAAATAATGGATCAGGGTAGGAAAACAAAACCGCAATTGAGTACACCTTGAACATTTCATAAATCAGTTGTGGAATGTCCGCTTTTTTCACTCGGGCCATCTGGTAGCCCAGTTTAAAGATAGTTTTCCTAATTTTTAAAAATATTTCTGACACATCAAAGAATTTCTTACAACCGACTTAAAGATCTTTTCCAATGCTACATTTATTCCTCAAGCTCAAAACATCACATAATCTATGCGTCACAAACTCCACGAAGCACTCATTCAACCTTCACCCATTGCAGTGTATAAAATGAAATGACTTAGGCAACAAACTTACAGCCTATAACTATAAAAGGCAATGAACTGTGTGTGCAACTTGTCGAATTAGATTTCCTCGTGTTGCACAAACACGATCACACAGAACGAAGAACAGACCTTGAGCCAGACATCAATTGAAATTGCAACCTACGCACAGTGGCTCAAAAGCTGAAAATCCGTTGCAAAAATCATATCTTCTAAACAAATTGAGATATTTTTATGAATTAAATTGCAATTGAAAGAAAAATCTTTAGGCTTTTAAATAAGTATTCATACATGGTGATACGATATCTACGAGTTGCGCAATTTGTTGTTCAAGTTGGATTTTGTGGACTGTGCAATATTCGCTCTTGAACAATATGTACATATTTTTTGCATATTTTCTAATCCAATTAAGATATTTTAATGAAATATATTGTAGTTACAAGGAATATGTTCAGGCTTTAAAATAAGTACTCATATGTGATGATACGATGTCTGAGAGCTGCGCAATATGTTGTTGAAGTTGGATTTTATTGCCTGTGCAATATTCGCCATATTTATGAAGAAAATTTTAATTATATATTTGTTCGCATATCAGCATATTTTGTAAAATAATCATCAACATTTACATTTGAGGGGATATCTAAAAGACTTAACATTTCTTTTGAATAACTACTTGGCAATTCAGTGTTGGATCGCACATATCTAAGGCATGCAACCAGTGGATCTGATGTGGCCGCCAACATATTAAAAAGGTCCTGGTTTTCCCTTGATCGCGATATTTTACAAGTATTTATGGCTCTGAATTTTTTATAATCCTTGTTTCTTGATTCCTGGGCTTCTTCTGACATCTCCCCAATGGGTAGGCAATGATATTCTATTATAGATTGGCCATGTGCCAAAATTTTGTGAAGTGTGGGAGTTAGTTTCTTTCCGGATATTTTTCCAGTAGCAGCTCTGCAGTCTTAGTCGCATATTCACCAAATTTACTGCCGTTAATTTTTTCCTTACAGTTCAGAATATTTAAAATAGTACCCAATCTTTTAATGATATCTTCATCCACTCCAGTTATTTCTGACGAAGTTTTGTGTTCTTCAAAGAACTTGCGGGATGAGTTTCCATCAGTTGTATTACCATATCCATATTTGGGGCAATCGACTTTCAGTCCAAGTTTCTTATTAAAATCTTCTTGTATTTTTTTTTCCTGAAACTTTGTTTTTCTTTATCTGGAGTGTTGTCCTTAAATGAATCGTGAACTTGCGGAAGAGTATATGCAAGTTTTAAAATAAACTCCATGCATCTAATTCTGGCATGCAATGGAGAAATACCAAATTCCAGATTTTCCTCTTCAATAAAAGAATTATCCAAATTTTGAAAATCCTTTTGTGTTTTTTTACAAAAAGCACATGTCAAAGTTGATTTAGTGTTTGTCAATTCGTTAAGAACCTTACCGTCTACCATTGTTAGAAAAAATTCATATTTCACAGCAATGGTTGTTCTTTCCTTGATTTGAATTAATGCAGGCCTTATATCTTCAATCTGCTTCCTAATGTCGGTTACTGTAGACCTGATTAATTCCGAAGATTCTTTGGCGTATTTAAACAATATCGGGCGACAATAGTGAACAGATGAAGGGCGCGGATTTTTCCAATGTTCCAGTGTTTCACTTTTTAGTCGTAGGGGGACAACAGACGCCATAAACATGTTTGCATCTGCTATACCTTCATCATCTGTGGCTATTCTTTGCTTGTAAGCACTTTGGCCAGAAGATCCATCGCAGCCCCATTTGCTAAATAGTGTGAGGTTCTCTGGAAGAGTCTCCATCTCATTTTCAGAAAAACTTTCAATGAGGCGTTTTGCAGTATGATCCATGAGGTCTTGAAGTTTGACCTCTGCTGAGACTTCCGTCACTATCGTTGGTTGTGGTACTGCGTTCAGTTTAGCCGATCCAATTTTGTGGTATGCAGGAAGAATACTGACATTGTGCCGAATTAGCGAATCCCGCAATATAGTATATTTTCCCTTTGACAGATTCAACTCCATAAACAATGCCAAAGCCTCTTCAGCGCTGTAGTCCATAGGTAGGGAATTTGGCGGTTTGGGGATGCTTTCCTTTATCCTATTAAGTCGCAAAGGGCTTGCATCAGCAACCACCTTTGTTATATGCGACCTTATATTTTCATCATCCTTCCTGTACTTTAATGATAGAGCCTCCGATAGATGATCCGTGGATATATCGGCAGTGGCATCGGCAAGTTTTCTCTTTCGAGTAAAATTTGAGCACTCGTCCAAACATTTGGCAGGTCTTCCTCTCTTTCGGTGCGTAGACGTTTGAGGTTCTTCTGGCAAAATTTCAATAAGCGTAAACCCTTTTAGCCAGTTTTCGTGTCTCCTAACAAAATTTCCTTTGGAGCGACTACAATTTTGCCACTTTGCTTTTATTTGGGCGTAAATAAGAGAAAGTTTGGCTTTTAAATCATCAAACTTATCTATATTTGCTTCCTCAACGTTAAGTTCTTTCACGATTGCCGAAACGAACTCCTTCGAAGTTATGGAGTTTCTGAACAACTCAAATAATTTTACGTTTTCCAAAGACATCGTTACACTTATAAAATCACTGCTTGCGAATTATATTTAAAAATACTTTTTACTGCAATGTGTGTTCTTTTAAAGTCAAAACAAAACTGTTATGTTTCTGATGTATTCAGGCAAATATATACAAATATTAAGCCTTTATCCAGGAAAAAGTAACAGGTACAAATTAAATTATATTATATGTTTTACAACTACCTGGAAATACAAAAAAAGGATTGATTAACCCTTTTTTTCAAATGTAACAGGTAGGCTATTTTTTTGTAAAGTCGAAATATAAGCAAACAACTCTCAATTTAGTGCCTGCATCTAGTGCATATTCTTCTTCTTATACCTGCGGCAGTATATTTTGTAGTTGGGTTTCCAGGCTTTTACTGGTCTTACAGCCAAACACGCAAATGCACGCAATTAATCTTTTTAGAGTAGGTAAATAGATTAATAACAAACATATTTACGTTAAAACACAAAAATACATAAAATTGGTTTTTTTTTTATTTTCTTCCAAAGTTGAAAAAGTGGCCCAAATATAGTGGTTCAGGCAAACGGAAATAATAAAAAAACTAGAAAAGATTGAAACTGTTTTTTTTTCGTTTATGTTTAAATTTAATATACCTTTTTATAGAAATTAAAAAAATAACAATTGGCTGCATTGTTCTTTTACAAAACAACTTTAAACATTAAATTTTTTTCCAAAAATTAAGATTTTTTTGTAGTTGTAAATATACTCATCTTTGAGCGGATGTAGGAACTAAGCTATTCTGCCGAATTGAATAAAATTTATATATTCGTGATCCTTGGAAAATTCTAAATAAGATACATGTATTGGTTTAATAAAACGATTACATCAAAATTTTGATTTTTGCAACGCTTTTGCGGCTGCCGAGCCACTGTGCTACGCAACAAATCTCTGACAGTCATTAGGCACAAATAACAGCAAATTGTGGTGCAGTCAGCCGCGGCGGAGTCACCAGGAAGATTGCCTAACAAGCTGGAAGATCTAAGTTGCCATAGCCAGTTGTTTTTTTGGGTGGGTTGGAACCCATTTTGGCCACATTTAATGGTCCAATCAGTGTGCATCAATATAAAGCAATTGCCATGGAAATTGCATGCATGCCACAACAACAACTACACGCAGCACCTCCTAAGATGAGACAGACGTTCATAATGCAGTTCCAAGCCAAGCAAGCCAATTGAAAATGAAAATGACTTTGTAAATTTTCTTTTCTATGATCGTTTCTATGTTTTGCTGCATCCAAAACGAATGATGTTATTTGTTTGTGCGGCGATCTGTGGCAGCTGCAATTGCTTTTGCGGCTTACCACGAGTATTCGAATGCATTGAGACGCCAAGAAGCACGCACCCGCACCAGACCACTTTGAAGTGGAACAAACGATGAGCCAGTGGCGTTTAGAGAAGGGTGCTGGGGAAGCGTCAGACTGCAGCAAATAAGATTTGATATTTTTATAGTAAGGGGACGTGCCCAAATTATGTGGTCTAATTTTTTAAATTTTTGAACACCTCGCCCTCTCGGTGTCCATCCGTAGAACATGTGAAGACCCTTCCCAGCACCTTCACTCCCTACAATTTACCGTCCATCATTGTCGCGTAGTCATTCGTAAGTCGTAGCAATTGTAAAAATAAGTTGGATAATTGGAAATTGGAACAAACAAGGCCCATTATTTCTGGAATCAAATATTATATACGTGACATAAACATAGACCCACCCCTTCGTCGAGTGACCAAGCGTGGCATTTTCTAGGCCCCCTCCCCCTGAACGGGTTACGTTATTTGGGTACGGCCCCTAACTGGAGAAGTAAAATATCCACCTCAGTGTTCCCCTGCTTGTCGTAAGAGGCGACTAAATGAGGATGACAGGACAATGATTATATGGAGCACCTTGGGATTAGCCGTCGAAGACAGCGTCAATATTGACCACATTCGACTGGAGAATGGATGCTGACAGCAATCGCTGAAGTCGTATGTATGGCAGATGGGTGATCAGTCCAGGGCATTTGATGCCAAAATTGGCGGGGTTTCCCAAATTCGAGTCGGTCGGGACTGAAAGGGGAGGGCAAACCGAGCCCTTATTTTCGGTACCACGGGTTGAGTATACGTCCAAGCTTACTCATTAAGGTCGGCCCCCTTGTGGGAGTATCGTGGTGGCTGTGGTTGAAACCTATAAAGCGGGTAGAGTCAGCTTAGCTCGGCGTGATGTTGCGATCTCAACCGGGTGCTGCTAGCCATAAAGCAAAAGAGATGATAGATACATCTCCCCCCTCACCAAGGGAGAATTGCATGCCCGACAACATGCTTTCAAATTGGTACGAAAGAAACTAATTGTGTTATATGTACACTCATTTTAATCCTGCAAAGGAACATACCACGTTAAATAAATTCCGGAAAAACACCGGTTATATTGTCTGTCTGTCTTTATAAATGCCTACATCGTCTAGATGCTAGAGCTAAAGCAAGCAAACTTTCGGATTAGAAACCTTTTTATGTCCCGAGAACCACGTTTAATTTATTTTTGCTATGTGATGATTATATTACATAGCTGCACCGGATCCACGAGGGGAATTTTCGTGTCCGAACCCTCCCCAAAGGCTGGAAATATTGGTTGACAGTCTCTGATACACCTCGAAATGAACAGCTCCCCTAAGACCAAATCCTGGAGATACAACTTAGCGGCACACCCCTAAGGAGCACCGAAGCAAAAGTTTTAAATCGTTAGATTCTTTGTTTATCTATTTTTTTATTTTAAGTTTAAAGAACTGTTTTGAACTGATTCTTACCGACAGACCACCCCTTTCAGTTGGATTTGAAATTTCAAACTTATGTGTCTTGAATTTCCCGCGATTTAGTTTTAAATTAAGTATTTTTTTAAAATATAGCAAAAGGTTCTGGCGGACATAAAAATTATTCTGAAAGGGATCGATTACATTCTCAGGGTGACTAAGTCAAATATCTGGAATATATGTTCGTATAACTCCTATTTGGAACAACCCATGTAGAGTTGTCTGTCTCCCATCTGACGACTACGCAGGTGGCGGATAGGGGAACTCTCGGCACTATGCAGGATGAGTGGGAAATAAAATGCCACCAAAACTGACAAAAACATCTGCTTTGAGGTGCAGATAGGGATTCTATCACCAAGCTAGGGTAGGAGGGCTAGCAACCTACCTACCTGAAACATTTCTTGCTACATCTGAAAAATTTGTAAAAGAAAATCCGGAATGACTCCAAATTTGATTTTCAAGACGATGTTCGAGCTACCAACTTGGTAAACATGTTCAAGAAGATTCAGTTTTTAACGTCCAGAATTTAGGATCCACTGCATCAATCTGCCCCTTGTTTTAACTACAATCTTGAGTGCTTTCAATTGTCTTTGCTTATTAGAATAGATGGTAAACTCGTTATCGACTGCACCCCCTCCCGCAAAAACGCTCTACGTCGCTGTCAGGAGCCAGCATGCTAAGGAGCGCCTAACTGCTAAGCTTGGACGGCTTTTTTTGATGTCACCTCATTAGAGCCGAACGATGAGTAAGAGCAAAAACCAGGTAATCATAGTGTGAACAGCAAATCAGCAATCAAAACGCTAAGATCTAACCAAATGCCATAAAACCATACCATGACCAGTGAAATTGTATTTACTTCTATTTTCCAATGCTCCATAGTTTTGGTTTTCTATCTATCTTGTTTTGTTTTTGCTTTTATTTTCTTACTTTTCATATCAATTACATTTTGTTTGTCTGTGCTGCTGTACGCACCTGCATGAACACCTTGAGCTGTTAGGAGGAACAGGTAGGCCTTAATATTGAGCACGTTAACAGATTTAATAACCGCAAGGCAAGTTCTAAGCACTTGGTTATTAATGTCAAAATGAGAAAAGCCAAGAGCTGACCAAGCGGTACTTTTATTTACTTAAAGTATTTAACTAATGTATTTTGCGGTCACTGGAGCAACTTGAGTTTATTTATTAGGTTGTATATGCAGTTTATTTAATAAAGGTTTAAACAAAAGTAAAGCGGGTTAATAAAAAAAGTTAGTGCGAAACGCAACTTAAAAAGATTGCAATAAAAAAATGAAGTGTAAACTTAATACTTGGGCAGCTCGGAGTAGCGTGGCGGCGTGGACCAGAGCACGCTGGAATTGCGCTTAAGATGGCGTGGATCAATGTTGGGAAAGATTAGCTTTAAGTCCGGCGTGGTAGGTGCTACCGAAAAAGAAGCTATCAATGACATCGGTGGGACAATGACTCTGCATGTTAATGGCGGCGCCGCGTATATGAGCTGTAAAGAACAAAAATACTTAGTAGGTTCCACATTATTTAAAAGTTTGTTATGCTTACAGCGACTCCAGGTGGGTGCTGGTGGACGTTTGTAGGAGACCTTGCCTTCGTCATCCGTTGAATCGTCTTCGTGCAACATCTCAAATGTGTACTTGGATTTTGGTGGCGGTGGCATCATTATCTGCTGCGCCTTGGCCGCATTTAGCTGCTGCTGCTTCATTTGCTGTAACATTTCACGTTCCTGCTCTTGTATAGCCTTGGCTTTCAATTTCTTTGCGTATTCCGCTTCCTCTTGCTGACGTTGCTTGCGATGCAGCTCTTCTAGTTCCTGTTTCTTACGCTCCTGCTCCTGCAGTTTCTTTATGCGTTTCTCCTCGCGTTCTTTGGCCAATTTGGCCATGCGCTCAGCACGCTCACGTTCCTTGGCCTCGCGCAGCTGCGCTGCCTGTAAATGCTTCTGCTCCCTTTGCTTTTTGCGCTCCTCGGCCAACAAATGCAGGCCCTTGCGGAAATCATCGCCGCTATTCTCACGGGTGAGAGTTTTGGTCGAACCGGAAGTGGCAGATCTAAGATTTGTGCCTGATGTTGTTTTTAACAGAGTACTAGCTTTTGAAGCGCTCAGTGGCGCTTTTTTGGGTTGAGCCGAGTTTACGGGCACAACATTTGAGCTCTGTGTGGGTGTAAGGAAACGTCCTAGTGTCGGAGCGGGCAGTTTGCCTATTATGCTAGAGCTCGGAGTGCCCTTAAAAAAATATAATTAGTAAGAATGTCATAAGTAGGACGCGCTTACTTACATATTCATCCTTGTTGCGTTTGGGGCGCGTATTCTGCGCATTGGCTGCATTTTCGAAAGCCTCCACACGCATTTTGACAGGACTTTGCATATGTGGGCTATGGAAAGATCTTATAAAACACCAAATCAAATCAAAATTATTACACGCTTACTTGAACAGCTCATGTGTGCGAGATGGCATCTTCATTGCCTTAGCCGATATGGGTACCGGCTTGCTGATGGGCATAGGCTTAGCCTTGGGCGACTCTTGTATTATAGAATCATCCTCGGTCAATAAGCTGTTGGAACGCGCCTTTGGCAAGCTGCAATCTTTGGCGGTTTCCATGGACTTGGTAGATGACATTGAATTGTCCTTATCAGCATTAGCAGCGCGCACATCAAAGGTGGCATCGCCAGCGTTCTGCCTGCCCAACGAGCCTGGAGCATTTAGTTGTGCCACATCAAATGTAGCATCAGCAGGAGCTGCACCCAAGACCATAGTTGCATTGGGCATGGCCATGGTTTTGTTGACTGTAATATCAGCTGGCACATTACGTGTTTCGTTGGCACTGGGCGGCACATTTTCCATGGCATCCTCGTAAATGGAGCGCTGTGGCACATGTTGTTGCTCATCTGAATTACGTTTGCTGGTGCTGCCTGTGCGTGTACGTGAAGCGATAGGTGAACTTTTATCCAATTCACTGAAACGCTCTATTTTAATAGGACGATGTGCATCCTTCTTCTTCTTAGGTTTCTTGCCGGCTACCGAAGTAGTTGTTTCATTGGTCGTTTGGGTACTTGATAGCATAGTGCTTTCATTTGTTTCCTTGGCTACAAGCACACTTGATACATCCTTTAGTGTGGTTTCTGTAGACGTTGTTGATTCCTCTTTGTGTGCTGGCACAACCTGGCCTTCATTGCTTAGTTTTTCACGCTTTACTTTCACGCGCAGACTGCGTGAAGTATTTGCGGTTTTATTGGATATACTTTCATCTTCAGCTTTCGTTGTTTCCTCATTGGAAACAATTGTACTGTTTGCTGCTGGTGCGACGTATTGAGAGGGACGTTGTTGATGCTCCTGTTTGATTTTGACTATCTCCTCGGTGGTAGGACGCCGCAGCTTTGCGTTGAGTGGTGCTTCTTTAAGGTTCTTCTCGGAACGCAACTTGGCGGCGCGCTGTGGCCGTCCAGAATTTATGGTCGTGTCTACTGGCGCTGGCGGCGGCGGCATAAGAGCTCCTGTAGTGTTCATATCAGGAGTTGGTTTTTCTGCCTCAGCCACAGACAACAGCTGAGAGTTGCTAACACGCGTCGACAGACGAGTTGAGTTATCCACATCCGCTTCAGTTGTTACTGTTAACAAACAAGCAATATAGAACTTTGGAGATATAGAAAGTTACAACAAAGCCTACCGTCCGCATCATTCTCGGCTAAGGATGACAAACGCTTGGCACGCTTCTTGATCTGCTGCGGAGTTACAACGTTTACTACAGGTTTAACTGGCAAGTCTGAGTTCGCAGCTTGCGCAGCTTTGCCAAAAAAAAGTTCATCCAACTCCTCAAAGTGTCGCTGTAAAAAACAGGAAACATGAACTATGCACTAAACTCTAAAAATTGGTCACTTGCCGCCAGGGAGTTTTCCAACTCATCTTTGAGCGTTGCTACGGAGTCTATAATAGCTAACAAGTCTTCCATGGTAACACAAGCACACAAATTTTACTTTATTTGCAACACAAATTATTTTCTGTACGTTTAATTCAAATGGCGGGAATGAGACGCGCGACGCTACAAAAAGAAAATGAAAATGATAAAAAATATTTATCGAAAAATACAGCCCTAATTTGCGATATTTTCTAGCCTACTAGACAAAAGCTGAATGCTACGTAGGTTAAGAACATTGCGCTAGCCTGCTTTCCCGCGCAAAATAAGAGCAGCTTTTGCAACTTTGTAGGAACGCCTTAAAAAATAATAAAAAATAATTATTTTAATTAAAAGACATTAAATTTAAGTCTTTATTTGAGCATATTAACTTTAACAAGCTGTTGCAACTAAATAAACGCTGCACAGCTACATTCGATTTATCGATAGATTCACGGTGTTGTTAATTGCTAAGAAGCATGCTGGCCCTGCAGTGTTGTAAAATATCAGAAATTGTACATTTGTTAATATCTCAAGAAATTCGCATTTTTTGCAACAAGCCAACGAAAAATCTTTGGAAAATACTAATCCACGCTTGCTGCAAAAACAATAAAAACATGTATATATGAATAATACACACACCGGAAAAGGTATTTATCGCCAATAACAAAATTTACGGCTAACGCACAACATACCAAACGCTGCTGCAATGGGACTCGACTTTGATGCCGTGGAATACTGCAAAAGTGTGAAAATAAAACAGTCCCAGCCACCATATGCATGTCCGGTGCGTGGATGCGATCGCAGCTATAAAACCATCGTGGGACTGCAGTACCATTTGGTGAAATATGACCACGACAATCCACAACCACTAACGCCTGTGCTTTTGCCAAATCGAAAAAAGGCGCGATCTCGTACGGCGCATTCGACACCGAAAGATAATGGCAGCGGTGGCGATGGTTCTAGCACGGGTGGTGATGCAAAGAATGGCTGCACCAGCAGCGGCAGTAATGGCCCCCGACAGCACCAATATCCTAATCCAGAGTCATTGGTGTCCTACAATGAGGAGGAAGAAACGGTAACATTCAATATCGATGGTAAAAGTGTGCGCTTGGGCATCGATGATTCCCTGCCGCTGATAGACGATGAGGAGTTTGCTGCGCTAGTCGAGCGTGGCTGCATACTGAACGCAGACGCGCCGCCGTTGGAGCAAAATGCACCCTGGGCGCGTGTGCAAGTGCCTGTGGCTAATGTGCGTGAAATCGATGACTACAATGTGCCTGATGCGCCGCCACGTCCGCTAGCCTATTATCGCTTCATTGAGAAATCAGTGGAGGAGCTGGACGGTGAGATTGAATACGATGTGGATGAAGAGGATTCTGCCTGGTTGGATCATATGAACGAACAGCGTGAAAAGATGGGACTGCCGGCCGTAAGCATTGATACAATGGAACTATTAATGGACCGCCTGGAGAAAGAGTCACATTTTCAGGCGGCAGCCAATGGTACGCCTACTGGCGTAGAGGTTGACGATGATGCTGTTTGCTGTATTTGCCTAGATGGCGAATGCCAGAACACAAACGTGATACTCTTCTGCGACATGTGCAACTTGGCCGTGCATCAGGACTGCTATGGTGTGCCCTACATACCGGAGGGCCAGTGGCTGTGCCGTCGCTGCCTACAATCGCCTAGTAAGCCTGTCAATTGTGTGCTTTGTCCAAACGCTGGCGGTGCATTTAAACAAACAGATCGTGGCCAATGGGCGCATGTTGTCTGTGCGTTGTGGATACCGGAAGTGCGCTTTGCGAATACCGTGTTTTTGGAGCCTATTGGTAAGTAAAGCAAGTCAGGCACACACAACAAAAAACGCTCAGTTTATAAACGTCCTTACAGATTCTATTGAAACCATACCGGCGGCGCGTTGGCGTCTCACCTGCTATGTGTGCAAGGAGAAAGGTCTGGGTGCTTGTATACAGTGTCATCGTAACAGCTGCTATGCTGCATTTCATGTAACCTGTGCGCAGCAGGCGGGTCTCTATATGACCATGGACACTGTGAAAGATGGACACAATGACTCCTCCATACATGTTCAAAAATTTGCCTATTGTCATGCACACACGCCGGCAGATGCTAAACTAAAAACCAATGTACCGGACTTTGAAGATACGCGTCACAAAATGCGAGAAGCGCGTAAGGCTCTGGCTAAGAAACGCTCCACAGCTCCAGTAGTGCTTATACCCACCATACCTTCTGAACGTGTACACGAAATCGCCAGCATGGTGCACATGCAAAAGAAAAAAGAGTTTTTGGATCGCATTATTGCCTATTGGACGCTAAAACGCCATTATCGCAATGGAGTACCACTGTTGCGAAGATTGCAGAGCCAGGGCAATAACCATGGTGTTATACAGCGCAATGGCATTGAGGGCTCACCGGACACGAGTGAGCTGTACCGACAACTAAAATACTGGCAATGCCTGCGACAGGATTTGGAGCGTGCGCGTTTGCTTTGTGAGCTGGTGCGCAAGCGTGAGAAACTGAAAGTGGCCTTTGTAAAGATATCGGAGGAAGTGGTGATGCTGCAGCTTAATCCACTAGAAGCTGCTTTAAATAAAATGCTTGATGCGCTTGAAACGCGTGATACTTTGGAAATATTCCGTGAGCCAGTAGATACTGCGGAGGTGCCCGATTATATGGATATTGTAACGCAACCCATGGATTTGGGCACAATGCGCTTCAAGCTCAAAGAATGCAAATATTCAACGCTTGAACAAATGGAGTCTGACTTTGATCTGATGATACAGAATTGTTTGGCGTACAATAACAAGGATACGGTATTCTATCGCGCAGGAATACGCATGCGGGATCAAGCAGCGCCATTATTCGTGCAGCTACGTAAGGAGCTACAGCGAGATGGATTGCTGGAACGCACAAATCGCCATCAAGTGGATCATGTAGAGGCAGAAGTTGAGGAGGAGCTGCGTCAATTGCTGGCGTTGCCGCCTAGCTACGGCGTTGTGCAGAAACTGCTTATATTGGCGGACAAGTCGCAGGTGCTCAAAAATCCCAGCTATCGTACCAAGAAGATTAAGCAGATACGGTTGGAAATAACGCGTATGCGCAAGGCCATGCAAAAAGCGCGCTATGCGAGGGTAAGAAGGATAAGGATAGGGATGAGAAATCATTTATAAATAAAAATTCATTTTAGCGAACAACGACGCATGTAAACTCTCAAACTGATGAAGAAGAAGCTGACAACCTGGCCTCACCAGTTAAAAAGCGTAGTCGCAAGCGGCTTAGTACCAGCGCCATGGAAATCGATGGCGATGAAGAAAACGAGGAAGAAGCGGAGGAGGATGACGATGAAGAGGAAGATTCCGAAGATGACTCTATAGGCGATGATGGCGCCTCAAAAGACACAGGAAACACAGTACAAACACCGCCTTGTAGCCCCATCAAAAGCCTTAACAACAGCACTTCACCCGTAGGCATTAACAGAAGGTAATTGTCTGCCCAGGACTATTTTTTTTTTGTACTACAACTTGCTGCTTGTCCTTTCAGAACCGCGATATTGCTGACAAGAAAAGCCCAAGCAGCCTTAAAACGTCCCTCGGAGCCGTTGACAACGCCGGTCAAGGAAGAGCACCACAATTCGCAGTCATCCAGCATGCAGTCTTCAAGCACCGGCACCTCATCCTCGACAGCAGCAACGGCTGCTTCGAGCACGCTGAATTCCGCGCTAGCAACCGCCACGCCTACCACATCCAACTTTGCGTTAACGCATAATAACACAAATGTTGCCTCCAATGCAAACATAGCTGCAGGAGCAGCCAGTTTAGCCTCGAATTGTCTGACGATGAATAGCAAGTTAACAGCGCTTTCGCAAAGCCTGGTCAATTCGGTGACCAAATCGCCAAAGCGAAATGCACGCTACAAGCGGCTGCCGGAGCTTAGGCAAAGTGCTTCAATGTCACCAAAGAAATCGCCAAATCCGGCAGCAGCAGCTGGCATACTGGCAGCAGCGACGGTGGCGCCAGAACCTTTGCCTTTTGAACGCATACCGGACAGCTTTCGTGTCTACCGTGCAAACAATCAACGCGATGTGAGTGATAGCGATGACGGCGCCTCTCAGTCGAGCAGTCCCTGCAGCAGTTGCTCTGACTTTAGCGTATCGGGCACTGGCTCGGATTTTGACAGCGACGAAGCGAGCGATGGCGATGCGCATAGCGAGGATGGAGACTCGGATGAGCATGACAGCGATGGCAGTGCAACGGCCAAGGGTAAGCCACTTTTTAAACCTGCTTCTGGATTAAAATGCTAATACAATGCGACCCATGCTAGGTGCCACGGCGCTGCGGCCAATGCGTGATGGCTCACAGGATTGCACAATGGATGCCATGGATCTGGAACACGCCAACATCAACAATACGGGCGACAATGGCAACTTGGCCATAAGCAGTAGCAGCAGCAGCTCGGAGAGTGAAAGCACAAGGGATGGAGTTGTGTCCAAGAAAAGAATAACGCGCAGCACGCCCACGCCACTTGCAGACAAGCGTGCGCAGCTCTTAACGTTGCGTGGAAAGTCCAAAAGACGCAGCAATCTAAGTGAATCTACGACCACGACGTCTACGCCGCCACCACAGGTGACGCGTGCGCTCAATAAGTCGGCTAAGCTGCGTCCAGCGACGCCGAATGCAACAGCGTTGGTGAATAATATCAAGGCGCGTCGGAATACAACAACCGCCGCCACAATAACGAACAACAACAAGAGCAAGCCACATGATGAGCTGGATGGCACAGCCAGCGAGGCGCAGGTGACAGTAGCCACAAATAAACATACGCTGCAAAAGCCCGCGCTGGAGCCGCTACAGCTGGTGTGGGCCAAGTGTCGCGGCTATCCCTGGTATCCAGCGTTAATACTAGATCCCAAAACACCCAAGGGCTTTGTATACAACGGTGTGCCATTGCCGGCGCCGCCCGCGGATGTGCTGGCGCTGCGCAAGAACTGCGTAGATGATGTGGTCTTTCTAGTGCTGTTTTTCGATGTCAAGCGCACCTGGCAATGGCTGCCGGCCAATAAGTTAGATATCTTGGGCATAGATAAGCAAGTGGATCAGCAAAAGTTGGTGGAGTCACGCAAGCCAGCCGAGCGCAAGGCTGTCAAGAAAGCCTATCAGGATGCGCTACATTATCAGAGCCAAGTATCGGACCTAGAGGGTCAGGGTCCCGATCCGATTATGTGAAAGCTGTTTTCCCAAATGCATTTGTAAGGCGAATGCACCCGAGCCCCCGCATAATCATTTTTTGTATTTTATTTACTGCTTAGTCGTCGTTAGCCAGAACATGGCTGCTACCAAACCTCGAAATAGTCCAAATGCGCTCTAGCCATAGCCTCCAGGTGGCAGCCATAAATGTGCTCAATCGTTTAAGCTTATGCTATAATTCTCTTAATCCTTGTTTTTTTGAATAGAAGAAAGTGTATTTGTTATCGAAAAAGCCCTCCATTAGAGTATTTTTTGTTTTAAAAACTTCGGTTTTCGGCTAATTTCCAATTTACACTGCAAGTGGCGTTTTATGTTTACTAAGTTTAAAGTTTAAAAAAAAAAATACACTATACATTGACATTTGTTTATAATTTAATGCTTAGTCGCCTTCAAAAGTAATTTTTTAAAACTAATTTAATTTAACTTTGGCTACTAAAATGTAAATTTTTAAATAATTTTTACCCGATTTGTATGCATTTGCGCACTGCTGTGAATACACTTAAAGAAATCACAATACAGGAACAAATTGGGGTAAAACTAAAACACACACTTAAAAAAAAAACATAAACTAAAAAAAATATTAAGAGCACGTTTTAAGCAAAATCAAATCAATGTTTAAGTTAAATAGTTTTAAGCCTTTGTAAATTTAAGCGCAAAGTCGTCAGACGGGACTTAAGAGTAGCACATTGGAATATTGTAAAAATTAAAAAAAAAAACAGAAAACAAAAACAAAAAATTAAGCGAAACATTTATAAATATTTAGAATTAAATTGCGTGTATTGTGTGTGGTTTGTCTTTATTTTCATATGAACAAAAAACAAAAGATAAAAAAAGAACAGGTTTGATTATTGTGTATTACGATGCGAATGATAAAGATGATGATTATTATTACTATTATAATTACAGTATAATGTAATTAATGCAAATTATTAATTTTAAGTCGAAAAGTGTAGAGAATTAAGTATTGTAGTTGCCCATAACAAGATTGAATATTGTTTAAATTTAATGGTAAAGTAATTATGAAAATAAATGTTTTAAACAAATTGAATGAAAATGGTTTGATAGTTTGGCAGTCACTGCTATGTATTGTATGCTACGCAACTGTACAGTTTAGGAGTGACTAAGCAGTGAAGCAAACTTTCATATGATTGTAAAAGTTGAAAGAAATGGCATAAGAACGTTTAAGGAAAAGTCTACAAGGATGAAGCCGACAAGCAGATACACTTTTTAATTAATTTTAATACATTGTTTAAATATATGTGGTCTATTATATAAGTAAATATCACGCGTTTGGAAGGATTTAAAAATAATTAAAGT